>DWNE01006036.1:0-13420 GCA_018249875.1 Cecropterus toxeus | reverse complement strand
CAAGCAGCCCACCTGATGGTAAGTGTTTACTGCCGCCCATGGACATATGTAAGCAACTTCATATAGAACGGAGGTTCTATCTGAAGTCGACCACATATGCGTTGCTACTCGTAAGACTCGCCTCATAAAAAAGTGACCCGGCAACATATCTGATCGCATGATAGCAACGCATCTGGGGCTGACCTCAGGTAAAACCGGTCTTGCCTGGGGTTGATTGCAGATGTCCATAGGCGGCAGTGGCCACTTACCATCAGATGGACTGCATGCTCGTTTGTTACTTCCATATTAGGTAAAAAAATTAAGTAGGTTTTTTATCTTTCACCCCTAAGGGGAAAAGCAATATAATGTTTATATTATAATATGATGACGCGTATAATGTTGTGAAACTCGTCTTATATTCTTAAACAATTCGAAAGAAGAATTATTTTATGTTTCAGCCCTGAGCGGGTAAATAAAGGCTGATCGTTAGTATTTTATGTATTTAAACTTTGTTATACCTTAAAATGTGGTACAAAAGGCGACCTCAATGCTAATAGCATTCTCTACCACCGAGCTAAGCAGAAAACATGCAAGTATTATTATGTGTGTATGTACAAAATGAAGGGCAAATGTAGTATTGCGATATAATTAGAAAATCTTACTAAAGAATTGAAAGACTACTTCACTAACAATTTATTCTCAATTTTAATAAACTTATTCATTATGTATTCATATTTTATCTTTAGATTATAACTGCCCCATAGGGGACAAACTTTTAAAATAACTATAAATAATAAATACTATTAATACAAATAATATGAAATTATAAAATGAAAATTCACCGTGATCATCGCATATTGTCCATATTTACAAAATAAAAAGGTGGCACTGAGAATAAGTAATAGTAATTTACATTTCTTGCGAATTTTCGTCTGTCTATTTGAAATCGTATTAAAAGAAAACTGTTGTATTTTATGAAGATGATATAGCCCATGACGTTGTTATATGGACTCTTTATTTCATGCTTCAACTCTATTAAAAATATTCCAATTTAAAGATATATTACATGTAAACGGAGCTGAATCTGCCGCGGGCACAGCTATACAGATCTTAAAAACCCCATAGCGAATCTGCCACATTAAAAGCCTAACATGAAAATTACAGAATATGTAACATCAAAAAAGTTAATATCGAATAATTCTTATTTATTTTCTTATCATTTTGTCCTTCAATTCTGGCTTTTAATAAACTCTTATATGGAATAGCCCTTACAAGGTGGCGGAGTTTGATAATAATTTATCCACCAAGATGATTATTCAATTATTCAGACACTTTGCATTTTGTTGACTTCGCTGCAAGTTAATATTTCATAGTGATATTGCCTTAGAGGGAACGCGAATATTACAATGCGGGGTACTAAGGGGGAAATTTAACCATAGAATTACAAATTTACTGTGCAATATCACGTTTTCTACACTCATAGCCCCACAGTAGGATTTTGTCCAGTGACATGGGTGCCATAGACACACAAAGACGAATACACAAACACCCAGACCCAGAACAGAAATCTAAACACATCATTCACATTTCTGTTTGGCCCGGAATCGACCCCGAAACCCACGAAAAGCTGCATTAAAGCATAACCTGAACTTATATGAGTGGTGTGTCATTACCACTCAGGAACACCTGACAAACTGCAGATAAGATAAGAATCCATCTTGAAGCAAATGCATCGCTTCTAGGGAAGTGCGAATAATAAGAACTTACGAGTTATTCGTTCTGAAAAGAATAACAATATTTGATTCGAAACTCGAATCGAATTATTCAATTTTTTTAATTGCTCGAAAGTTCCCGATTCGAAAAAAAACGAATAACTCAAGAAAAATCGAATAATTATAATAATTCGGTAATTATTGAAATTTCACTGGATTTTATTTTGCTTCCAATTATAATTTTAACTCAACTAGTGGAATTCTAGTGGAATTCGATTCGAATAATATTCGCACACCTCTAATTACTACTAAAGACTGAGTTCGAACGCCTCGAACAATCCGTTCTTCGACATTTCTTCGACGACGCAATATTGTCCCACTGCTGGGCACGAGCACTCAGAATATGAGAGCGTCAGGCCATACTCTTCCGCGCTGGCTAGGTGCGAAATGGTAGACTTCACACACCTTTGTGAGAATTTGTTTTAAAGAGCTCTTAGGTATGTAGGTTTCCTGGCGATGTGTTGTTCCACTGTAGAACGGTAATAACAATAAAATAATGTATAATATATAATAATTTCTTATACGCACATAATCGAAGAAATTTGTACGTGCCTGGGATCCTTACCTCGGACCTTCGATTAAGAGGCTGAATTAGTCATTAGTCATTTATTTATTGCATAATGTTTTACATAATATATTGTATATTTTATTTACATTAAAACATTATATTATAACCCTGTCAGGTTGTGGCAATTTAAGTTGTGGTGCGAGCTGACCGATCTATTTTACATTATTGTTTCTAAGTATTCTGATAGCGTATTAACTCTTTATTCATAGGGTTCCACCACTTTCAATCTTTATCTGATACAAACCGCAACTAATTTAGTGTAATCGAAGCCCTTTGTAACCGGTGACACCTCAATTCCACCCTCTCGCACCTTCGTCTGAGTAATGTACCGCTCTATTGAGATTACGAGTATATCCGGATACCTTTCTCTTTTTCGCGGTTAATAGGTGAGTTGCGTTTTTCGAAAAAAATATTTTGCGACGGATGGTGAAAAAAGTATTTTTGTTTTAACTCTCTCATTTGATGGGACGTGGCCGAAGTATTTACAGATTTTTATTTGAGATCCCAGGTTCGAAAACAAATAAATACAGATACAGATGTCCATGGGCGGCACTGACCACTTACCATCAAGTGGACTGCATTCTCGTAAGCTACTTAATCTTATAAAATAATAATAATACGACTATTTCTCTTCACTACCTTTAACTGTATCAAGTTTCACACTTCTCCAAGCACGGTATTCGTAAAAAGGGATCTTCAAAACCTTTTGTTTCACAAATTCATATATAAATAATTAATTTAAACCCACAAAAAATTAAGGAACCTTTATACAACGCTCAAAAGTTTAATTAAATTAAGTGTAAAATTAAAAACTCATCATGTTACGAACAAAAACGATGTTCCGTTCTGTACCCAGTATCCATTTATCCCCATTATAATAAGTTAGCTATTCCAGAAAACGCTTTAGCCCACGTTGGCTGGACTCCAAAAGGACGGGGCAGGCCGTTTTGTCCAGATTAATTGTTGCTACTTTTGCCAAATGCACTCGAGGTTAAATTTATAGTCGATCCTGAATGTTTTTGCTATTGGTGTTCTGTCATTAATCGGGTTCGAGTCTGCGGTATTGTTATAGTAACTATTATAAGTAAAGATACAAGAATCGCTATAGTTCGACCGGGAACGAGTTACGGTATTCATTTACGCAAATTTACGTAAAATTCAAGTATGACGTAAGATGTGGATGCCAGCTGTCCAAATATGAAGCAACTTTCTTAGTTCTCACCAATAGTATCTGTAAATGACTTCAAGTAGACCCTTTGTTCTATGTGGAGTTGATTACACCTGTCCATGGGTGGTAGTGACCATTTACCATCAGGTGGACTACGTGCTCGTTTGTAACTTCTAAATTATATAAAATACATATACATAAATATAAGACTTGCTCTGCCACGCGGCTTCACACGCTACTACACAAGAAAGAACAAACAAACATTTATATTATATAGCCTATAGTCTTCCTTAATAAATGTACTTTTCAACACAAAAATATTTTTTTCAATTCGAACCAGTAGTTCCTGATATTAGCGAGTTCAACCAAATAAACTACTATTTTAATAAATAAAGATATACATTTTATTTTTTATAAAAAATATTTTTGATATTTTTTGTCATCATTTGGATTGCATGCTTTACTCCTTCTGTCGAACGAAACGGTTTCTATGACTTTTCAAAATAAAATAAAATTCAAAATATATAAATATTAAGCCGTTTACTTATTAAGACTGTCGCTACACATATACAAACATTTGTACATATATGTAAACACTTGTGTGTTACGTACATGTGTTACGTTTGGTTGCCAACAACTCAATCGAAACTTCGCGATACGGTAAAAGTTTTCATTTCCACATAATTTATCTTGACGCAACACAGTATTAGCTTTCTGAACTCGGCGCTTATTACACATGCCCAAATTATCGCCCAATTTTGGTTTGGGAAGGAGCGGAATATCAAAATTTACTGAGCTATTGAGCTTCGGTTGATTGCATTGTGATTATTTATTACAGTATTTGTCTTTTGTTTTGTTTCTTCACTCTACAATGATCCACCCGCGTATAGCGGTCACCATAACTGTCTGGCAGAGGGTTCCGGGTTCGACCCCCGGCCAGACAATTAAAAGATATATTTTGATATCTGTTCTGAGTCTGGATGTTTATATAAACTTTTTTATATAAATATCCTAGTATGTGCCTTCGAGTGTAGATAGTAGTAGTGATAGTAGTTTTTATATAATTAGTTTTAGTGCACTAATAGTTATAATTGGTATGGATTGGCCTTTGACAAGTTCAAATCCATTCATCGTCAACCTATTATTGTCTCACTGTTGGGTAAGGGTCTTCTCTCAGAATGAGAGTTTTAGGCCACGGGCAACCGCGCTGGCCAAGTGCGATTTGGTAGATTTCACACACCTTTCAGAACTCTTTTTAGAGAACTCTCAGATGTGTAAGTTTCGTTACGATGTTCTCCTTCACCTTAAAACATTGATAATTAATTTCTAATACGCACATTATTTTAGAATAAAACAGTTACGTGCAATATTAGCGGTTATTGACGGCAGGAAAAATCACTTGAAACAGAAAAAAAATATCCATCTCCTATTTATATTTGGTGTAATGAAGATCAAAGATATTGAATAGCATTGCTATACGTATTTTACCTTTTTTAAAGCCAGTGTAAATTAAAAGAGGAACTTGTAAACAAAGCGGCCGATTCGTTATCAATAAATTAATGCAGAACCATGCTTACATGGATATCTCGCGTTAATCAAACATATATTCCTTAACCATTCAATTTCATGAAAAACAAAAAGAAAGAAAGAAAGAAAGACGAGGCAGTAAAATCTACAAATATTTTATGAAAACAAATAAAACAGAACTATTGAAATTACACTGTGACTAAAATATTTAGCTGACGATCCTTTGTTATAACTAAAAGTTCAGCAAAAAATCGGAAATTGAATGAAAACGTCGGAACAACAATATCGGAAAATAGGAAAATGCACGAACATTCACCGGAAGCCATGAAATATGTATTGAGTTCTATTTTCATTCGAGCCTACATTTCGTACTGCTCCGGACACGGTTCAGTGTTGCTTTTTAGCTGTAATAATGCCGAGAGGAAACACATAGTAGACAGATATACTATTGTCCCTGTAGTACCGGGACTAGAATAGGGCTTTGTACGTAAGAAATTTTGTAACGCTTGCGTGTATATTCTTTCTTTTCTTTCTTCCGTAACTAGCGTTATGTTAAAAATATTAAAAAAAACCCGACTGTTTAAAACGAAATTTTTGCTCATAATGATATTATATATATAGGTACATAAGATGTGCCACGCAGTTTCAGCCGCGTTTATTAGAGAACAATCCATTAAAAACAAATATAACGTGATTTTATATAGCCTAAAGCCTTCATCGATAAATTTACTATTCACCACAAAAATATTTTTTCAATTCGAACCAGTAGCTCCTGAGATTAGCCCGCTCAAGCAAACAAACTCTACCGTATTATAATATTACTATAGATACTATAGATTTAACGCTTATATGAGTTTTTGTCAAAACCGTGATGTAAAAGTATTACAATATATATATATTTATAGATAGGTCTATTTACTAGCTTTCATTTGATACCCATATTGTCATAATAGTAAAAAAAACGGCCCTCTCCTCTTTTTCCAAGCAAAAATTATAAAGCCTATGTCACTATGCAAACTGAGAAGATTCTAATGATATGTCATACGTCACAATCCGTCAAGCCGTTTGGGCTGTAGCGCATCCAAAGAAATAATTAATTTAGTGACTCGGGCGCAACTTATAGAATTGAATAACGTTTGCAACGAAATGTAATAAACGGGAGAATTGATTTACGTTTAACGACCACATTTACGACTTATTCGTCGTTTTGCACAAAACATAAAATGATATCGTCGGTTGTAAATGTTTAAAGTGGGCGTTAAATGTTCTTTCTGCTCGTATGTTTTGTCATTTAGGTACTATTTTGTAAGTATCTAGATTTAATAGAAATATTTAATTGCAATCCTGACGCGTTTTTCTTTAACCGACCTCAAAAAGAGGAGGTTCTCAATTCGATTGCAGTAGTTATTAGTAGTAGTTTTATGATTTATGTTTTTGTATTTTTTTTAAACATCTACAATTCTTTATTATTCCCGAATTTATAGCTGAAGGAAGATTTCATATTAATCAAGGCTCATTAACGAACTTTACCGCAATTAAAGCCGCAAAGGTAATCAAATCGCTGCGAATCCCTTAACTAAGAGAACTTTGAACTTGCTGATTCGGATCTCATTTCTTCCTGTACAATCAGCAGAAAAAGTAAAGCAAGAATTACTTTGAATAATTATATCCAAAATTAATTTACTAATCAGCAAAGACGTTTTTAAACAGGCAATTTTGAACAAGAAACTCAGTGGATTCGTTTTTCAGGGTTTCCTACCCAAAGGGTAAAAACGGGACCCTACTAAGACTCCGCTGTCCGTCCGTCTGTTACCAGACTGTACCTCATTAATTTTTCCCAAATGACATATTTCTATTGATAGAAAATACACAAAACAGATTAAAATAAATATTTTAGGAGGAATTACATATTTTACTTTAAAAATAAATTATTTCAATAAAATACTAAAAAAAGAGGCTCCCATACAACAGACATGATTTTTTTTATAAACAATGGTACCGAACAGCAACACCGAATCGCACTTGGCAGGGTTTTTTATTCCCTTTGTTATCAGTTCATTCATACATCTACTTTGATTGTTATTTCTTTATAAACCATCTTCTAAGATCAGAGTAAAATCTGTATTGTCTAAAATTCATTCTATATTATTATATCTAAAACCAAATTACAAACTTTTGACCAATTCAACTTCTAACTTAATTTTGTATTACCATTTTTACTAAAACATTTAACTTTTGGTTCGTGCGAAATCGGTTAGTCGAAAGTTGAACCCCAATTTTATCGGAACGGAAACCAATATTGGCTTTATAAAGCTATCCGGGAGATTTAATAAAACGGTTAACTTTTTTGAAAAAATCTAACCCTGTAAAACACTTTTAAAGTGGTTAGAATATTAAACAAGGTATCCAATATTGAAGCCGAACATGGAACCTCGTTCAATATTAACTTTGACTAACTCGATGATGTGGAGACCGGTTTTAGACAAAAAGTTACAACAAATCATAAATAATCAAAAATGTAACGGTTTTTACGACGGGTTATTTTGAATTGTTTAATTTTTTTTTTTTGAAGATGTGGTATTTGACAATACATAGTTTCAATCATCTGAAACGTATTCTATGACTTATTCAGGCCATAAACTATCAGTGTACTTTTAAATCTAATTAAATTAGCACTTTTTGCATAATAATAAAAAAATATATTTAAAAACTATCAATTTACAGTTTAAAAGTTAAACAGTTATAAAATATTTTTATATCTCTAATTTAATTCGAACAATATTATTTTTAAATCCACATTAAAATATATAAAGTTTAATTTATACCGAATACTTTAACAATACTGTTAAAAATTTAATTTATGAATCTCACCGCAACTCAAGAGCAGTCATCCATATTTTATGCAGACGACCGCATCGCATAAAGTAATGAAGGTTTATATGTATATGTATAAAGCCTTTATGGAATATCAATGGATTCTTTATTATCGTAGGTGGTAGGCATAAAAGTGAATTCGGTAATGACTCCCCTTAGCAAAGTCATAAAAAATAAATTCTACAAACAGGAGGTTTTTGTTAACATATTTCGGAGTCTATTTGGCATTACACTATAGTTTTTTCACACTACAATGTTTTATTTACTAGCTTTCATTTGATACTCATATTGTTGCCATAACACTAGCTAGTCTCCAAATTTGAGACGATTTTACTGACATGTTATACGTCTAATCATCAAGCCGCTTATGCTGTAGCGCCAGCCAAAGAAATGCACATACATACAAACAAAATATATATATACATACATACGCTCAAAAAACATTACCTTCCTTCTGACGCATTCGGATAAGCAGTTACTTTAATTAGAAGCTAAATAGATATCAAATCAAATCAGAACTTTTAAATTCGCATAAATACTTCTTAATATATTCAGTTAGTTCGTTCTTAGAACAGAATATTTAAACAACAAATATTGTCAGCTAATTAAGTTATCAACAAATTGGGTTTATGCAGCAACCGCATCAGTGGTTAAGCATAAACCAACCAAAGCACTGCACGGCTTGAATAATTCAAAGGCTCGTCATTGACGTCCCAACGTCAATGACGAGCTGAGTGGAGAATAAATCGAATCAGGCCTTCAACAGCACGTTCTCTTAACACAATGTATTGTTCTATTTCGAAGTACTAAATGTTCACATCTACACATTTCTCTCCCACTAAACGGACCCCTCAAAAGCGAGAAGATTTTAAAATTGTAGTTCACTACGCTGGACATTGATTGATAGAACTCTCATGTTATTGAAAACTTTTAGACTGATCTCTTAGAATTTCTGTAAGGTTTTTCCCCGTCAAAGCAAGTAATAGTTAATTTTTCACTCGTTCGTTTAATAATCAGAGATACCTTGATTTCAACTCCGGATCCTTAGCAAATCATTCAGTCAAGACGCAAGCATAGGCGGCAGCTGTGCGATTGAACGTCTTCGTCGCGTCACTCACCGCGTCACTCGCTGCGTCACTTACCGCGTCACTCGCCACGTTACACGCCACGTCAGTTGACACATTACTCAACTTGTCATTCGCTTAACCCAATGCTTTGAACGAGCAGTTAGAGCCTATCAATACTATGCCATCTTTGTTTAGAATATTTAATTGAACATTTCACAATAATCAAGTACTCTAAAAAATATGTAGTTTATTCAGCTAACCGCATCGGTGGTTGAACTAGAGAGGCGCACTGTTTGAATAATTCAGAGACTACGCTCCAATTTCAATCACTCTCTAAATGGAGAGCCTTCAGTCAAATCGGTTGGTTAAAGCTCTTCACTAGAGATACAATTCATGCTAAAAAGGCTTGCAAATACACACTTGACATATGTGTAATAAGTTATAAATAGTTTATTATAGATAGGAATTAAATTAAAGTCGGTTAAAAAAGAAAAACGAACTAGACGTAGGGTAGATAGATTAATCCATCAATGTTACTTGTCAACGGTTTCTCCCCGCCACCGCAGATTGACCACTGTCATCATGATCCATGTATCTGTGTCAAAATATCGGCACAAAGAAATTGAAAAACTGTATATCGTAAGTATCCTTAACATATTAAAATGTTTGAGTAAAGTTTTGAATTAGAAGCCTCCGCATCGTCATACCATCAACACCCTCGGTGGTTACAACACGCATGCCAATCGCGGTGATTATTGTTAATAACTCCCTTAAGGGACGGACGGCTATATCCAACAGTGGACATGGCCCTCCGCAGATATACTCCACACTTACACTATAACATGTATTTAATACGCGGCTCATGTTTACATCTGTTACAATATTCGATACTTTTTTGTGATCGGGTGAAATCTTCTAAAGGTACGCCGAAACCTTGGGAGAGACTCCGAGTCATGTGGGATTTTAACCCACTTAAACCCCCTCGGTGGCCTTTCTCAACGCTTGCCCTTAAGGGCTCATGTCTGGGGAGACGAAAGAAAAAACGATATTTAGTACCTAGTATTACATTAAACGATTTGCCATATAGTGTAAGCATTAAGCGGTGAGCGGGTTAAGTTTCATAATGACAAAATCATATTTTTCTTCACAAAATTTTGACAGGGACGACCCGTGTCGGCATGGTCGTGTAACGATAGATATAAATACATCAAAACATATAATATAGAATAATACTATTCTATTTGCGAGGATACATGCCTGTAGATATAAACGATGCTTTAAACAAAAAAAACTCCTATAAAAAGTTGGTTGTAAAAACTTTTGTAAATAGTTCCCCAATTATAAACATTATCTACTCATTGAAACAGAGCACTACTGTTTAGAATGATGAATGATACCATGAATATGTTAGTTGCGCAGTGTGAACATAATAAAGCATATCGTATTTTTCATAATTCGAACGAATATGAAATCCTCATCACCCTCCTGGAATAAGTTAATAATATACGCTACCTAAGTGAATGTATAAATGCATCACTCTCTGTCAATTAAGATTCAACGATTATTTTTTTAACGGAAAACCTATCTTTAAAATGTTTTTAAACTATGAAATGATTTCTCACCTTGTCGTCGATTGGACAGGATCCTAAACACCGTCAGACGCCAAATACAGGCGTGTGGTTTGCCTCTGTTGTGGGATTAGTCTGGAATAGAATTCAATTACTTCTCCGTTATATCAAGATGATTGTATTAATTGAATTTAAACAATATTTATCAACTATAATTACATCAGTGTGATTAATATTTCGCTTTCTAATATGAAAATGCTTAAGCATTGTCATATTTTTCTTTTACAATTGGACGAATTCTTAGAAACCACTTCCCTCAACTTAAAATTTAATTTAATTTGGTAATATCACAAATTCATCTTTCAGTCCAAACAGCTTTATAATAAAAATCAAATTAATATTTTATGCCGTTTTCAACAGAGCTTCAAAATTATAACGCTGTGAACATTGCGCAAATTAATTTATTAATACCCTTCGTTATCCCTCCTCCTCCCTACCTGTTGTAAGAGGCGACTAGAAGGGGCTTGCGGGGTAGTGGGCAGTAAGAATGGGAGCTCGAACCGTCCAGCCGAGCGAACACGTGAAAGAAGACGGTATGTGTGGGTGGGAACATGCCGTTGTAAAAACTAGACGATGCGGTGGGTCCAGCCGCTTACCTGAGTGGAACCTGATGGTGCCCACAGGACGTGCCCACAGGACTCCAGTTGCGATCGGTTAGAGGACGGCCACCGAGGGCTTTAAGTGCGATAAAAATCCCATACATCCTAGCGTCACTCTCACAGCGTCGGGTACTTTTTAAAGGTTTTTTTCCTTGAAAACTAAAAAGCACTGCTTCGTTTTGATCTGGTATGCTAATGAAGAGTCAACTTTTTTTTTTTGTCACGAGGGGGAAACCTTTAAAAGGTACCCGACGCCGTGGGAGCAACGCCCGGAACTACAGGGATAAATGAAGAGTCACCTATGCTAGGTTTTTTTTTTCTTTTTGTTCTTCTTTCATCCGACTTTATTTCGCAAGGGCCACGATGCGTCAATTAGACTGCACTCTCGTTTATTATTAAAAACATTATTTTTAAGTGGATGTGTGATGTTCAGCCTTCCGACTCCGGCCCTCCGGCCTTCCGGCTTCGGCCACTAGTTACCACTTCAGATGTCTGGCCTTCTGGCCATTTCGCCAGTCGGCCTTCGGCTTCCTTTTTTATATTCCGACATGTGAATACTTTTTTTATTTCTTTAAAAATTAAATACAAAACCTAGCCTATTATTATTATTATTATTATTATTATTTTAATTGTCGACCGATAATACAAAAATAACTTTGAAATAGATCTAACTTTACTGAAAAACAAATCATTTTACGAATAGATGTAATGAAAAAAATATTATTCAATAACATATTATATTCCGAACGTATGTTAAAAACTCATATATTGAATCTGGGCTGCTTCGGCTTTCTTCTGAATATCCTTTGAAAGATATTCCCAATGGAGAGAGTGTTATTGAATCTAAAAATGTTTCTACACAAATCTACTAAATCTGATTGTCTGTCTGTATTTTATGAACGAAATTAATATAGGTATCCAACAAAATAAAAAATAAAAAGGCGTATTTCAACAATTTACTACCGTTGGGTTCAAATAGAAACTATAGTCAATGTTACACAGTAGGACGCTGGTATCAGCGTAGTATGGGTAACCATTTCTTGGATTTTGTTTTCCGACTTCCGCAGGAGAAGATACGATGTCATGTAATCATATCATCAAGCTAGGAGTATTACCCCCTCCTTCTCGCAATTTCTTTCCGCTCTTCTCCCTTCCCGATCTTGACCCAATATAGGAATTAAATATCACTTACTTCATCGGTGAAGGACAACATCGTAAGGAAACCTTCATGCATGAGAGTTCTTTAAAAAGCTTAAACGTACGTGATTTACCGTAACATTTACCAGGTGGTAGAACCAGTGTAGTTCAACCGGGGAGGTACTATTGCCACACCTATTTCTAGCGTGAAGCAGTTCCTGCGATTCGGTGGAAGGATGTGGTTGCCGGTGCACTTATATATAAGGCGACCACCTCAGTCCTCGGGAGTAGCAACGCATCTGTAATCGACTGCAGATAGAGTGTGTGAAGTTACCCATAGAAGTTCATGGGCGGCAGTAGCCATTTACCATCAAGTGGATGCTCGTTTGCGACTTCAATATTATAAAAAAAGGAAATGCGTGGTGGACTACTATCGTAGCCAGAAATGATACAGATATTATTTGACTTGACTTTAGGTTTCATGGGGCAGAGACGCGCGACAAAACTAGCTTAAGTAAAGTATATGACATGTGTAAGGCTCTACCTAACGTTTTTTGGACTTTTCATGTATTCCGCCCATATTTTATGTATACTTCGTTAAAGTACTAAAGTATTCATTCTAACATTGAGATGAAATTTAGGTTTAGGGATTTTATTGCGAAGTTTTGAAAGATCAGTTCGAAATATTTCAACGACTGACGAAAAATATTATATTGAAATGAAACGTTTGTCGTTAAAATGTGTTACAGCCTATGTCATGAGTAGAACTAAAATCTGTAAAACAAGTATTACCCGACGGCGTCTGAAGAAAGGTAATGTTTTTCGAACGTATGTGTGTATGTATGGATGTATGTTTGTATGTAGGTATGTATCTCCATTCCTTTGGCACACGCTACAGCCCAAACGGCTTGACGGATTGTGACGTGTGACATATCATTAGAATCGACGCAGTTTGCAGTATGTCACTATATATTATTTTATATATGACACCTATATATTATTTTATAAATGACGCCTACATGTAGGGATAAATGGTGGGTTTTTTTAAATTATTATAACAATATCAAGTGAAAGCTAGTATATAGACCATCTTAAAAGTAT
>DWNE01006035.1:0-13420 GCA_018249875.1 Cecropterus toxeus | reverse complement strand
AGGATTTTCTCCTGTGTCGTGGGTGCCATGGACACACAAACACGAATACACAAAAACCCAGACCCAGAACAGAAATCAAAACTCATCATTCAGATGCCTGTCTGGCCGGGAGTCGAACCCGGGACCCACTGCACGTTAGATGTGTATTGTAGCCGCTCGGCCACGCGGGTCGCCATTTCCTACACTATCTATTCCACATGTCGAAGAATTACGCTGTGTCCCTGTGGCCTAATAGGAAAGGCCCGATTGTTGGTATCGGAGATTGTGGGTTCGAATCCCACCAGGGTACACGCAACAAAACGTGAAAATTCCACTAGACAGTTTCGTTTTTAACCGACTATGTATTATGTACTGTGTATGTAAGAAACCAAAGAAACCAATATACATATATTTAAATTATTTTTTTGCTTTTTGGTGACACTGAAGTCGCTTTCTATTTTTTGTTAAAAAGTTTTATTGTATTTTTTTCAATTATGTATTTAAGAAATTCGACAATACTATATACATTATGAACACAATTTTCTTTTAAACGCAAGGAATGTTAATATAAGTAATTTCTATTAGTTTTTTCGCTCGGACCGAAGTCATTAACTAATTCACAAAAAAATGTTAAAAGGCTGGAGAAAGTTTTTAGGACTGAGTAAGTACGTCTGAAAATTATTGTTTTAACTTTCAGTTACAAACAAGAACAATTGTGTGAAATATGCATGTTAAGTTATTAAAACTGAACAACCTTTTTAGGGTTCCGTACCCAAAGGGTAAAACGGGACCATAGTTCTGAAGTCGGCGCTCATATATTTGTAGAACATAGATTCGTCGTTGTCTAACAAAATAGGTTGAGCGAGGTTGAGTCGCAAAGGCTTTATACCTTTGCGACCCCCAGCGTGTTATATCTATATTACAACAGAGCAAGGAAATTAGTTAATTTTATAAGTTTCAAAAACTTTATTTGCCTTAAACTACTATGTTAAAATCTACAATCTATTCCACATTTCGAAATCCAACGTTGTGGCCCTGTGGCCTAATAGGAAAGGCCCGATTGTTGGTATCGGAGATTGTGGGTTCGAATCCCTCCAGGGTACACAAAGTTGACACGAAAATCCACTAGACAGTCTCGTTTTTGCGTTTTTTTGCCTTTATATTGAAGGTACTTGTTAATAGTATAGTAATAACTACAATTTTATTTTAAATGCAAGAAATGTTAAAGAAGCAATATCTAAATATTTGTATATATTTTTTATATTCTTATATAGAGTTTAGATGTTATTTTCAAAACATTTATCTGTACGTCTTATAACAAATTTACATTCTAACCACACGTTAGATGATAGTACGTAAATGTACGATATTGGTAGTACTGTCTGTTAGGGGGCTTCATCCCTTAAAAATTCGCAAGGATTTTCCTTGATGACGTAGTAAGATGCAAAACTTTTCATTCGGTCTAACCTGGTTGCAAACATTAATTATCATATTCCGTAAAATCTGGGTGAAAATTTACTAGAGAAAATATTCAATTTCTGTGGATTTTTTGAATAGTATAGGTCCTAAATCGAGAATAATAAGCATTTGTATGATACAATAACGTTACGATTTGTCGTTTGCTGATTCATGGAGACTTGGTTTAAAGGTTGTGGAATGTTTTAAACGATAATGATATAAAATATACCTATTACATAAAGTTTAGTTCTGACTACTAATTACATACGCTTACAAATTATGGATTGAAATTTCATTTTAAAACAACTACAACCATATGAAATATGTACGTTAAAATATATCTTTATAATTAATCTGTTTTGACGAAGGGTTGACATCATCCCTTAAAAATTCGTAAGAAATTCAGAAGAGGGCGTTGTGTTCAGTATGTAATGAATCTCCCTCTAATATGTAGATGTCATGCGAAGTTACATTTTGTATTTGACTCATGTTACACATATGTTATTCTTGTCGCATTTCAGAAACTTGTAAATTAAAACAATTCTACATAATTAGGATATACATATAACCAGAGAATATAAAAAAAATATTGTAACGACAAATATCATTTTTAAATGGTGTAAATATTTTACCATGATACTTTGTGATATGTTTGTAATTTTATAAAGGATGAAGGTTTCTCTTGAACTTCCAAAAGAGAAATCGACTCTACATTCAAAATTAAGGTAACATTAAAATCGACTTCTATAACACTAATAAAGAAGTTGATTAAACGAAACAGCTTTATAAATTTCAATTTAAAAAATATTTTTTCAGTATTTTAATGTAAAGTACATGATACAAGTGAGAAAATTTCTTTGTGGGATTCGAACTCACAGCCTCCGATGCAGACATCCAGGCTTTCTCGTTTGAAACGAAATTTTGCATAGACATTCCTCAAATTAAATAAAGCAGTGTTTTTGAACGTTTGGTATATAAAAGTGTTTGGTGCTCCCCAACTCAGCTATATATATATATTATATATCTATTTAATTAGGTAGTATTCAAAATTTCCATTCAAATGTGGATTACCTTTAATGAACGTTCTCGGTACGGTCATATATTTTCAATTATTTTTATAAGGATGATGATGATTTGATGATTCCTCGCCGCCTCTCTTGAACGATTTTCTGATCTTTAAGAAACTTTAAGAAACATTGATCTAGAGTAAAGAACAGAGTATAAGGAGAGTTCCACCTGTTACAAATTGTGTATGAAATTACCGCTGTTTTGATAATGAGACAGTAATGTTGCCTTAATGGGTGGCGAAGTTTCTTAACGCAGTTCAAAGCAGGCGATGTATTGACTGTTGCGAGGAATTACACAGGCTTGCCGAGAGGAAAAGTTCGATTTCTAGATCCCCCGTCACCCCCTTTTAAGGCCTATGCACTTTCTCAGGTGTTTTCATGGTATTATAATAGAGCAAGAAAATTCGTCGATTCTGTAAGTCTTAGAGTTTATTTGATTTAAGAGGTAAAAATCCTACACACTCTATTCCTCATTTCGACGAATTACGCTGTATCCCTGTGGCCTAATAGGAAAGGCCCGATTGTTGGTATCGGAGATTGTGGGTTCGAATCCCACCAGGGTACACGCATCATTACGTGAAAATTCCACTAGACAGTTTCGTTTTTGTGTTTTTTTTTATTATGTATTTGAGATACTAGTCAATATTATGTGCACTATGGAAACCCATTGCTTTCTAATGCAAGAAATAATAAAAAAGTAATTTGTATAGATATTACATGAGTTTTTTGGATGGCTATAGATATTTCAAACTTTTTGTATTATTTTCTATAGTCTTACATTCTAAAACCTGCACAAAACGTTTTATTAAACTGTAAGCGTTAGTTTAAAATAAGTACAAGTTTACTTACAAGCACCTACATTTAACGGTCGACATTGGCCAAAGTCTCTGTTAAGGGACCCTTCATCCCTTAAAAATACGCAAGAACTTCACTAGATGGCGTACTAAAATGTTTGGATCTGGCTTAAAAAACAAATTATCGTGTATATTAAATGTGCATAAAAATTAACTACATATTTACTTCCTAGGCGTTTTAAACAGAAAAGCTCGTAAATCGCGAATCGTAAGTATATATTTAATACAATTATATTAAGATTACTCATTAACGTACAGAAATAGTAAAAGCGTGTGGAATGTTTTAAAAACTATAAATAAATCGTAACGCTGACCACTGAATAAGTTCGCTGAAAATTATTGTTTTGATTTTCAGTCAAAAGCCAATAAGAACAATTGTATGAAATATGTATGTATGTTATTTAAACTGAGCAACCTTTTGTTAGCTTTTTTATCACCTTGTTGCACATTAAAAGGCTTTGTATAATATACTTTTGTAACTTTATAATCAAAAGTCGTTTTTACAAAGGCGTACAAGGTCATAAGGGACATCATCCCTTAAAACTTCGTAAGGAATTCACAAGAGGGCGTTGCGTTCTGTATTTATGTAATGAATATATCTCCGTTTTATATAATGCGAAGCTACATTTTGTCAATTACATACAAAATTAGGATATATATAACATAAGAAAATCATATTAGACAACGCCACCTTGTAATATTTGTGTTTTTTAAGGAATCAAGGCTTCTCTTGAACTTCCAAAGATAAAAAAATGCTAAATTAAGCTAAAAAAAAATAACAAAAAATATAACCGACTTCCATGCCACACAAAAGTAATAAATAATTTAAATATATATTCGTTTAGTACATAAACAGTACATAGTACATAGTCCCGAAGTCGGCGCTTAACTGACTTCGCTAAATCATGTCGAAGAAACTATGTTCTACGAGTATATGAGCGCCGACTATTAATAACTATAACTATATAATATATATAACGCAAGGAATATTAATAAAAATAATTTGTATTTGTTTCTTCGGTCGGATCCTAGTCATTAACTGATTCAAAAAAATGGTTAAAAGGCTGTAGCAGGTTACGAACAAGAATAATTATGTGAAATACGCATGTTTATCATGTTATTGAAACTGAACAACCTATTTTGAACCTTCATTTCGCCTTATTGCACATTAAATACGGTTTATTGTAGTGTACTTTAAAATATATCTTTATATTCAATGCATCGTTTTTACAAAGGGTGGCCGCCATCCCTTAAAAAACGTAAGAAATTCACAAGAGGGCGTGGTGTTCAGTATTAAGAAATGATTCTCTCTTTAACATGTAGATGTCATGCGAAATTACATTTTGTCTATAGTATATGTTACACATATGTTAACTTGTAAATTTTTAGAATATTCTAAATTAAACCAATTGTATAAAAACAGAATGTACCTACAAAGAATACTAAAAATATTTTAACGAGATACCTTGTTACGTTTTTGTGGGTTGAAGGCTTCTATAGAACTTCTAAAGGTAAACCCTTCAGTCAATACATGCAAAATTACGTTTAATATAATAAAAAGTTCGTATAGCATTAATAAAAAGGAAAAAAAGATAGGTGAACAACACGTTGTGTAAATTTCAATGTAAAAAGTCATTTTCAGTATTTTAATGCGATTTAAATCATTTAAAAGGGCAAGTTTCTTCGTGGGATTCGAACTCACAGTCCTCGATACCAACATCCAGTCTCATCTCTCTCGAAATGGAATTTCACATGAAAATTTTCTAAATAACGTAGAGCAGTGTTTTTGAACATTTGGTATTTAATATGGTTTCGCGACCCCCAACTCGGTTATATATCTTATACTTTATTATATTACATATCTACATACTCCGTATGATATACTTGATAATTAAGGATAGGTTTAATAAATAGTTAAGGAGTATACAAATTTCCATTCAAATGTTAATAAACTTTAATAAGCGATTTCATAGTGACTTCATGATCCTCAGTCACGTCTCTTAGTATATTTACCGATCTACACTTTTAGAGGCATTGATCTAAAGTAAATAAATAGACTATAAGGAGAGGTCTACATGTTGTAGAAATTTGAGTAAAATTACCGCAGTTTTGATAATGACGGCGATCAAAAGCGGCGACGTATTGACCTGCCGCGAGCCTTCTGCCAAGAAGAAAAAAATCAATCGATTGTGACTGGTGATGGAACTAAGACTTTCTAAGATAGTTATTGATACAAACACGGAGAAAAATGACTTGCGAATGCGATTGCTTTACAGTAATGTTCCCGTCCACTCGCCTGCGGTTTCGAAGGCTATAGTTCAATCAATCATTCAATTGTGTCAATCCATTATAGCCCAGACATAGCCGTCACAGACTCTATTTTGTTTCCAAAATGGAATCTGACAGAAGGAAACAATTTAATATGGACGGAAAAATCAAACAAGCAGTTTACGATCATTTGGCGAACGGGGATTCTGCATACATACGTTTATAGTGACGTGCATTATCCTTTAGGCTAAGATCTCATGGACCGGCCGTCACCGGCCCACGTGTTTTC
The DNA here is from genome assembly GCA_018249875.1 of Cecropterus toxeus. Classification (NCBI taxonomy): domain Eukaryota; kingdom Metazoa; phylum Arthropoda; class Insecta; order Lepidoptera; family Hesperiidae; genus Cecropterus; species Cecropterus toxeus. The sequence goes on along the minus strand of DWNE01006035.1, from coordinate 7,505 downwards.
ATACAAGGTATTTTTTTGCACGTAAGACACTTTATACGAAGATACGAAATAGACCTATGTATTTAACATAGTTTTCGTGACAAATTGCCACTAATTAATGGTAACATTTTTTTAGCTAACATAGGAATTTAAAATGTATGGTTTTTTTCCATGGAATTTCCCGACCCTTCGCAACTTGCTTATAAAGCCTTTGCGACCCCTAGCGTGTTGTATCTATATTACAACAGAGCAAGGAAATTAGTTAATTTTGTAAGATTCAAAATTATATATAAAAATCATACACAATCTATTCCACATTTCGAAATCCAATATTGTGGCCCTGTGGCCTAATAGGAAAGGCCCGATTGTTGGTATCGGAGATTGTGGGTTCGAGTCCCTCCAGGGTACACAAAGTTGCCACGAAAACCCACTAGACAGTCTCGTTTTTGCGTTTTTTTGCCTTTATATTGAAGGTACTTGTTAATACTACATGTAATATGACTCCAATTTTCTTTTAAATGCAAGAAATGTTAAGGAAGTAATATTTATTTGTATAGATTATATAGAGTTTAAATGTTATTTTCAAAACATTTATTTGTACTTTTTATAACAATTCTACTTTCTAACCACACGTTAGATGGTACGTACGTAAATGTACGATATTGGTAGTACTGTCTGTTAGGGGGCTTCATCCCTTAAAAATTCGCAAGGATTTTCCTTGATGACGTAGTAAGATGCAAAACTTTTCATTCGGTCTAACCTGGTTGCAAACATTAATTATCATATTCCGTAAAATCTGGGTGAAAATTTACTAGAGAAAATATTCAATTTCTGTGGATTTTTTGAATAGTATAGGTCCTAAATCGAGAATAATAAGCATTTGTATGATACAATAACGTTACGATTTGTCGTTTGCTGATTCATGGAGACTTGGTTTAAAGGTTGTGGAATGTTTTAAACGATAATGATATAAAATATACCTATTACATAAAGTTTAGTTCTGACTACTAATTACATACGCTTACAAATTATGGATTGAAATTTCATTTTAAAACAACTACAACCATATGAAATATGTACGTTAAAATATATCTTTATAATTAATCTGTTTTGACGAAGGGTTGACATCATCCCTTAAAAATTCGTAAGAAATTCAGAAGAGGGCGTTGTGTTCAGTATGTAATGAATCTCCCTCTAATATGTAGATGTCATGCGAAGTTACATTTTGTATTTGACTCATGTTACACATATGTTATTCTTGTCGCATTTCAGAAACTTGTAAATTAAAACAATTCTACATAATTAGGATATACATATAACCAGAGAATATAAAAAAAATATTGTAACGACAAATATCATTTTTAAATGGTGTAAATATTTTACCATGATACTTTGTGATATGTTTGTAATTTTATAAAGGATGAAGGTTTCTCTTGAACTTCCAAAAGAGAAATCGACTCTACATTCAAAATTAAGGTAACATTAAAATCGACTTCTATAACACTAATAAAGAAGTTGATTAAACGAAACAGCTTTATAAATTTCAATTTAAAAAATATTTTTTCAGTATTTTAATGTAAAGTACATGATACAAGTGAGAAAATTTCTTTGTGGGATTCGAACTCACAGCCTCCGATGCAGACATCCAGGCTTTCTCGTTTGAAACGAAATTTTGCATAGACATTCCTCAAATTAAATAAAGCAGTGTTTTTGAACGTTTGGTATATAAAAGTGTTTGGTGCTCCCCAACTCAGCTATATATATATATTATATATCTATTTAATTAGGTAGTATTCAAAATTTCCATTCAAATGTGGATTACCTTTAATGAACGTTCTCGGTACGGTCATATATTTTCAATTATTTTTATAAGGATGATGATGATTTGATGATTCCTCGCCGCCTCTCTTGAACGATTTTCTGATCTTTAAGAAACTTTAAGAAACATTGATCTAGAGTAAAGAACAGAGTATAAGGAGAGTTCCACCTGTTACAAATTGTGTATGAAATTACCGCTGTTTTGATAATGAGACAGTAATGTTGCCTTAATGGGTGGCGAAGTTTCTTAACGCAGTTCAAAGCAGGCGATGTATTGACTGTTGCGAGGAATTACACAGGCTTGCCGAGAGGAAAAGTTCGATTTCTAGATCCCCCGTCACCCCCTTTTAAGGCCTATGCACTTTCTCAGGTGTTTTCATGGTATTATAATAGAGCAAGAAAATTCGTCGATTCTGTAAGTCTTAGAGTTTATTTGATTTAAGAGGTAAAAATCCTACACACTCTATTCCTCATTTCGACGAATTACGCTGTATCCCTGTGGCCTAATAGGAAAGGCCCGATTGTTGGTATCGGAGATTGTGGGTTCGAATCCCACCAGGGTACACGCATCATTACGTGAAAATTCCACTAGACAGTTTCGTTTTTGTGTTTTTTTTTATTATGTATTTGAGATACTAGTCAATATTATGTGCACTATGGAAACCCATTGCTTTCTAATGCAAGAAATAATAAAAAAGTAATTTGTATAGATATTACATGAGTTTTTTGGATGGCTATAGATATTTCAAACTTTTTGTATTATTTTCTATAGTCTTACATTCTAAAACCTGCACAAAACGTTTTATTAAACTGTAAGCGTTAGTTTAAAATAAGTACAAGTTTACTTACAAGCACCTACATTTAACGGTCGACATTGGCCAAAGTCTCTGTTAAGGGACCCTTCATCCCTTAAAAATACGCAAGAACTTCACTAGATGGCGTACTAAAATGTTTGGATCTGGCTTAAAAAACAAATTATCGTGTATATTAAATGTGCATAAAAATTAACTACATATTTACTTCCTAGGCGTTTTAAACAGAAAAGCTCGTAAATCGCGAATCGTAAGTATATATTTAATACAATTATATTAAGATTACTCATTAACGTACAGAAATAGTAAAAGCGTGTGGAATGTTTTAAAAACTATAAATAAATCGTAACGCTGACCACTGAATAAGTTCGCTGAAAATTATTGTTTTGATTTTCAGTCAAAAGCCAATAAGAACAATTGTATGAAATATGTATGTATGTTATTTAAACTGAGCAACCTTTTGTTAGCTTTTTTATCACCTTGTTGCACATTAAAAGGCTTTGTATAATATACTTTTGTAACTTTATAATCAAAAGTCGTTTTTACAAAGGCGTACAAGGTCATAAGGGACATCATCCCTTAAAACTTCGTAAGGAATTCACAAGAGGGCGTTGCGTTCTGTATTTATGTAATGAATATATCTCCGTTTTATATAATGCGAAGCTACATTTTGTCAATTACATACAAAATTAGGATATATATAACATAAGAAAATCATATTAGACAACGCCACCTTGTAATATTTGTGTTTTTTAAGGAATCAAGGCTTCTCTTGAACTTCCAAAGATAAAAAAATGCTAAATTAAGCTAAAAAAAAATAACAAAAAATATAACCGACTTCCATGCCACACAAAAGTAATAAATAATTTAAATATATATTCGTTTAGTACATAAACAGTACATAGTACATAGTCCCGAAGTCGGCGCTTAACTGACTTCGCTAAATCATGTCGAAGAAACTATGTTCTACGAGTATATGAGCGCCGACTATTAATAACTATAACTATATAATATATATAACGCAAGGAATATTAATAAAAATAATTTGTATTTGTTTCTTCGGTCGGATCCTAGTCATTAACTGATTCAAAAAAATGGTTAAAAGGCTGTAGCAGGTTACGAACAAGAATAATTATGTGAAATACGCATGTTTATCATGTTATTGAAACTGAACAACCTATTTTGAACCTTCATTTCGCCTTATTGCACATTAAATACGGTTTATTGTAGTGTACTTTAAAATATATCTTTATATTCAATGCATCGTTTTTACAAAGGGTGGCCGCCATCCCTTAAAAAACGTAAGAAATTCACAAGAGGGCGTGGTGTTCAGTATTAAGAAATGATTCTCTCTTTAACATGTAGATGTCATGCGAAATTACATTTTGTCTATAGTATATGTTACACATATGTTAACTTGTAAATTTTTAGAATATTCTAAATTAAACCAATTGTATAAAAACAGAATGTACCTACAAAGAATACTAAAAATATTTTAACGAGATACCTTGTTACGTTTTTGTGGGTTGAAGGCTTCTATAGAACTTCTAAAGGTAAACCCTTCAGTCAATACATGCAAAATTACGTTTAATATAATAAAAAGTTCGTATAGCATTAATAAAAAGGAAAAAAAGATAGGTGAACAACACGTTGTGTAAATTTCAATGTAAAAAGTCATTTTCAGTATTTTAATGCGATTTAAATCATTTAAAAGGGCAAGTTTCTTCGTGGGATTCGAACTCACAGTCCTCGATACCAACATCCAGTCTCATCTCTCTCGAAATGGAATTTCACATGAAAATTTTCTAAATAACGTAGAGCAGTGTTTTTGAACATTTGGTATTTAATATGGTTTCGCGACCCCCAACTCGGTTATATATCTTATACTTTATTATATTACATATCTACATACTCCGTATGATATACTTGATAATTAAGGATAGGTTTAATAAATAGTTAAGGAGTATACAAATTTCCATTCAAATGTTAATAAACTTTAATAAGCGATTTCATAGTGACTTCATGATCCTCAGTCACGTCTCTTAGTATATTTACCGATCTACACTTTTAGAGGCATTGATCTAAAGTAAATAAATAGACTATAAGGAGAGGTCTACATGTTGTAGAAATTTGAGTAAAATTACCGCAGTTTTGATAATGACGGCGATCAAAAGCGGCGACGTATTGACCTGCCGCGAGCCTTCTGCCAAGAAGAAAAAAATCAATCGATTGTGACTGGTGATGGAACTAAGACTTTCTAAGATAGTTATTGATACAAACACGGAGAAAAATGACTTGCGAATGCGATTTCTTTACAGCAATGTTCCCGTCCGCTCGCCTGCGGTTTCGAAAGCTATAGTTCAGGTATATGGTTTATTAGAAATCAATCATTCAATTGTGTCAATCCATTATAGCCCAGACATAGCCCTCACAGACTCTATTTTGTTTTCAAAATGGAAGCTGACCGAAGGAAACAATTTAATATGGACGAAAAAATTAAACAAGCAGTTTACGATCATTTGGCAAACGGGGATTCTGCATACATACGTTTATAGCGACATGCATTATCCTTTAGGCTAAGATCTCATGGACCGGCCGTCACTGGCCCACGTGTTTTCGTACAACGTATTTTCTTGCACGTAAAACACGTTATATGAAGATACGAAACAGACCTATTTTACATAGTTTTCGTAACAAATTGCCACTAATTAATGGTAACATTTTGTAGCTAACATAGGAACTTAAAATGTATGTTTTTTTCCATGGAATTTCCCGACCCTTCGCAACTTCCTTATAAAGCCTTTGCGACCCCCAGCGTGTTATATTTTTATTACAACAGAGCAAGGAAATTAGTTAATTTTATAAGTTTCAAAAACTTTATTTGCCTTAAAGTACTATATTAAAATCATACACAATCTATTCTACATTTCGAAGTCCAATGTTGTGGCCCTGTGGCCTAATAGGAAGGGCCCGATTGTTGGTATCGGAGATTGTGGGTTCGAATCCCTCCAGGGTACGCAAATCTGACGCGAAAATGTACTAGACAGTCTCGTTTTTGCGTTTTTTTTTGCCTTTATATTGAAGGTGCTTTTTAATACTATATGTACTTTAACTACAATTTTATTTTAAATGCAAGAAATGGTAAAGAAGCAATATCTACCTATTTGTATACATTTTTTATATTCTAATATAGAGTTTAGATGTTATTTTCAAAACATTTATCTGTACTTTTTATAACAATTTTACATTCTAACCACACGTATCTACATGTACGGTCGATATTGCTAGTACTGTCTGTTAGGAGGCTTCATCCCTTAAAAATTCGCAAGGATTTTCCTTGATGACGCAGTAAGATGCAAACCTTTTCATTCAGGTCTAACCTGGTTGCAAACATTAATAATCATATTCCGTAAAATCTGGGTGAAAATTTACTACAGAAAATATTCAATTTTTGTGGATTTTTTTAATAGACTAGGTCGTAAATCGATAATAATAAGTATTTATTTGATACAATAACGTTACGATTTGTCGTTTGCTGATTCATGGAGACTTGGTTTAAAGGTTGTGGAATGTTTAATGGTTAAGCCATAATGATATAAAATATATTTATTACATATAGTTTAGTTCTGACTACTAAGTACATACGCTTGCAAATTATGGATTGGAATTTCATTTTTAAACAACTACAATATGAAATATAAAATATACCTTTATAATCAATTCGTTTTGACGAATGGTAGACGTCATCCCTCAAAAAATTCGTAAGAAATTCAGAAGAGGGCGTTGTGTTAAGTATATAATGAATCTCCCTCTGATATGTAGATGTCATGCGAAGTTACATTTTGTATTTGACTCATGTCACACATATGTTATTCTTGTCTATTTTCAGAAACTTGTAAATTAAAACAATTCTACATAATTAGGATATATAACCAGAGAATATAAAAAAAACATTGTAACGATAAATATCATTTTTAAACGGTGTAAATATTTTACCCTGATACCTTGTGTAATGTTTGTGACTTTTTAAGGAATGAAGTTTCTCTTGAACTTCCAAAAGAGAAATCGACTCTACATTCAAAATTAAGGTAAAATTAAAATCGACTTCTATAACGCTAATAAAAAAGTTGAGTAAACAAAACAGCTTTACAAATTTCAATTTAAAAAGTACCTTTTCAGATTTTTAATGTAAATTAAATGAAACAACCTCGTGGGATTCGAACTCACAGCCTCCGATGCAGACATCCAGGCTTTCTCTTCTGAAAGCAGTGTTTTTGAACGTACGGTATATAAAAGTGTTTGGGGCTCCCCAACTCAGCTATATCTATATAATTAGGTAGTATCTAAAAAAATCTATTCAATTGTGGATTACCTTTAAGAAATGTTTTCGTACCGACATATTATTAAAAAATATTTTCAATTATTTTTATAAAGATTGGATGATCCCCCACCGCCCCACTTTAAAAGATTTTCCGATCTATACTTTGATAAACATTGATGTTATATTAAAAATTAACACAAAAACGGAACTGTCTAGTGGATTTCTACGTATGGACTCATGTACCCTGGTGGGATTCGAACCCACAATCTCCGATACCAACAATCGGGCCTTTCCTATTAGGCCACAGGGTTACAGCGTAATCCGTCGAAATGAGGAATAAATTGTGTAGGATTTCGATATTTTCGTGCAAATAAAATTTCTAAAACTTAATATCTTCAAATTTCCTAGTTCTATTGTAATATAATAGTAACAATTCGGGGGTCGCAAAGGTTTAATAAGGAAGTCGCGAAGGATTGGGAAATCCTAAGGAAAAAGAGAATAAAACTTTTTAACAAAAAATAGAAACCGACTTCCATGTCACCAAAAAGCAATAAAATAATTAAAATATATGTTGG
>DWNE01006034.1:0-13421 GCA_018249875.1 Cecropterus toxeus | reverse complement strand
GTTTGAAATAATTCTTCCAAATGATAATTGCAATATATTGCGAGCAATAAATTTTAAATGATGAAATATATTTCCCAATTTTTCACTAATAAATTAAAATATTTCAAATAGTAGGTAAGAGAATCAATGTAAGAATAATTTTGTTTTTTTTTTGTCTGAGAAATTGAAGAAAGTATTTAAATGAATTAATAAGGAATGTAAGGATTTTAATACTGGCTACTAAGACTCCATAAACATTTATATAAAGATAAAAATGCAGAATATTTTTAAATCCGTTCGATTTTCGAATCAAACTTGACATTGCGTAGAATGACAAGGGGTCTACTAATCGACGTTTCCGTAAATTTAAAACGTCATTTATTATTGAAGCAAGTCCGTACACCTTCGTTGTAATTGCCCGCGATTGTGGCGCCCTCACCCTTTCAGCCCTTTCAGATGTTTATCGCGAGGAAATGGCCGTTTTCCGTTGTCCGCGCCATTAACGGACAATACTAATGGACCAAGTTGTATGAAGACTACGTACGTCTTGTTTCTTTGTGTAGCGAAATCGAAGACAATTGGTCGGTTTTGGTTTGCTTTTTATGTGACCATTCAAAATTCGAATGATTATGTGCATTGTGTATGTGCAGACTAATTTCGTAACCACCATTTTCCTAAACGTTAGCATTTCAAAGAAAAAAAAAAAACAAAGTTATAACTATTTATTTTTAACTATATTTTATTAAATGAATGTATATTGTCTATAATTTATTAACAAATTTTATTAGTTCCTTTTTTTGATACGAAATAAAAATCAGTAAATAGAGTTTGTCAAAATTGTTTGGGCTTATTTTGGAAAATGCCGAACTAGGTACGAAGGACGTAAAAAGTACCCAATATATATCATAAATAATGTTTCTGGACAAAACTAAAAAAAATAGGTAAACGACACATTTTCTCAACATTCTATTAAATTATAAAGCTGCGTCCACACGGACACGCACGAAAGTATCGCATGACAAGTAATCTTATCGAAGCTTTTACAAGTTTTCCCTTTATCTAACTGAGATATGACTGGCTTGAGATATCAGCAGAATGCTTTAATATGAACGTTTATATCAATTCAAGTGCTGAGCAAACATAGAAGTAATTACTTCATCTATTGTTAGGAAAATTACATCTTTTACCCGTTATTGTTTTCTTAACATATCTTTTACTCAATTTTAATTAATTCTATATTTATTAATTCCTTCTACATTAATTAATTATTAATTTTTATTAATTATATTTTTATTATGTCTATTATATTTTTTATTGTATTTTTTATAATCGTACTAGCAAATAAGCATACATTTAATCGGATACTTATACAGTTTTTTTAGGTAAGCTTTTAGAAAAAGTATGGAGGTATTGAAAGATTAGAGCCTTCAAAATATTTTTCAACATTAAATACATTAATTTATTTATGTGGTAGATTAGCCGCGGTAGATTCAAGGCTAAATATATAATTATTATTCATGTTTCATTAATTATCATTATAATTGAATTTGTGAACCTTTTCCTTATTGCATTGTTTCTTTATATTTTAAAAGGATAAGATGTTAAATATAGAATTAAGTAATCATTATGAAATACTTTGAAATATTTCACGTTTTATTCTCATTATTGGGTCAATTGAAAACAGGGGGCAGAGAGGGAATGATGTTATTAACGACCTTTATAAGTTACACGCTTCTAATTCTGATAGGAGCCATGCCCAGCAGTGGGATAATAATGTTGGTCAAGTCTATTTTATTACTTCGTCTATGTAAAAGCTTTACATTAAGCATATGTCAATATCAGATAATACCTTTGATAGAATGTTTGAGGTAAAGGGGGGAGGCTACGATACGAAGAAGGGGAGGTTTATCAGACGAGGCCCGTGGCAGGTGGCTCTTATCACTGGACTTAGATAACGGAATTAGTCGAGTAGAAATCAATACAAACGGAGGGCTATGTTACTTACAATGACATATATCGCGATTTTTTTTTGTTTATGTACAAAAGTGAAATATAAATTCGATTTTTGTTTTTAATTTAAATATTAATTTAGTTTTATCAAATACTAAATAAATTTATGATTTATAGTTGTAATTTCGAAATCAATGTGTGTTTTGAAATAAAATAACTTCAGTCATAGTCTTGGACAAATTAAAGGCAAGAATTGCTAGGAACCCCCTAGCAATTTGCACTAGAAACTGACATTTCTTGCGTAATTTGTACCCATTTATTCATCACTTATTCCGTTTCTTGCGTAAATAGTTCCTGTAATAAGTCACGCATAAGTTACACTTGACTCTATATTACGATGTTTACTTGCCTTGCCGTGCCTTGTAATTATTGTAGTTTACAGAAAACTAAAGTTTTATGTTACATTTTTGTATTATTCATTTTTATAAAAATACAATAACAATTACAAGAAAATCAATACTTTTTTGAAAAAAAAAAATAAACGCGTCTTCAATCTTTATAAGTATTTTTCTACTAAGTTTTTTAAGACTTCAAGAGGGACGAAGGATAGATCGGAATTTTGTAAAATTGTTCCAAATATAACGTAGAGAAACACATAAAAATGATTATTTCGAAATCATATCCAAAATTAGCAAAGACATCAAAGCAAATCCTACATTTTTGTTTATCCTTTTTAAATACTTAATTTGCATAAGCTGCAATTAATATGGCGTTAAATCCCTAATTAATAGAACCATGAATCTTTAAACAACCCATAAATGGTGACGCAATTCAAATAAAGAGTGCGTTTGTTCGCGGGCGTCGCAAATCGTTCTATTTGGGGAGGCACCCTAAATTTGTTAATTAGGAAATAGTGAATTCACAACCCTTAACCGAATTATTATCGGACAATCAAATTATCGTGCTGTCAAGACACTGTGATTGGAATTAATCGGTTGTCTACTAATCTAAGTAAAAAAGGTGAGACTGTCCAATGTTAGAAAGTTGAATAGATTTTCCTGATATGTGAATTGAAAATTAAAGGTTTTTGGATTTTTGCTATGTCAATAAATTGGTTAACTCTTAAGAATTTCAAAATTCTTACAAATTCTTATAAAATGTTGATCTCAAGCAAATTGAATAATCTATAAATACTCATGTGTGTACAATGACTAACAAATAATAATTAAGGTAACGTATAATTACATAATACGATATAAATTTGTCAATTTGCGAGCAGGAAATTAATAAGCAAATATTATATTATTTCAGATTGCCAGTTTTGTATTTATGTCGCCATTATCTCTTGCGAGTTACAGAGACGCGCTAATCTAACTAAAAGGAAATCCGTATGATAATGCTGAGCTGATTAGGCATTAAAGTAATTTAATTATAAATGTAACGAGGATAAGAATAAATTGTTGCAACAAATTTTAAATATACCGTTCACTTTGATCTTTTATTCATTTTTCTTTGTACTGAATGTCTATGTAAAGATCTACTGTTTGTTTTTGCATACTAAAAAATTAATACCTTCAAATATTAATTAGAGTGCTTAATATGTAAGTGCGGAATAAAAATGGCTTTGTAAGGTTGTAAATATAAATTACCAATCGATGTTGCCTAAAGAACGGTTGAAAAATTTAAGGGTACATTTTTCTTATTTTCTATTTCGCTATAGTTTTACATAAGCGCCTGTCTAAAATCAGTATTAAATAAAAGTGTTAGATGAAGAACGATTAAAACTAACTAACATGTGATAATTAATTTAAAATATGACTTACCGGAAGTTAGAGAACCATTTGACGAGCTGAGCAGTGTTGTTCTTGTTGAACTTGATGTCCGGGAAGTACATCTTGAGGACTGCGGAGCTGGGGTACCGGACCCAGAAGAACATCAGCTTCGCCTTGCGAAGGTGCATCGGGGTCAGCGTCGAGGAGTACACCGGAGTTAAAGGTCATATTGGACAATATGGTAACACAGAAATATTGAACATGATAATATATAACACGGCAATATGATAAACAATTATTTAAAGAAAAATATTTTTTTATAGTTTGAAATAAAATTATTTTAGGATATTTAGGAACCAACTCGATATATTTGTATGTTATGTTTGTTGGCACCTTGCAAATTGATTTTAATAAGTAGCTTATTAATCAAAAGTTTATATAAAAAGGCAAAACTGAAAATCAATTACTTTATCATAGTGAGTAACGTTGTGGTTATTTTAGACATTTATCAAAACTTTACATGAAATAATTTTTTTCCCCTTGCCCGCCCTTCTTTAAATCTTAATATCTTTTGTTTAAATAAACGTAGAGGTAAGAATTGAATCGACGAACCCTAATTTACAAGTGTAGTCCAAACTTTTAAATATCTAGCAATTAAAACTTATTGACCAATGAGATAATAGGTACTAACGAGTTGCGAAACAGGAAAATTTTTAATAACTTGCAATCGTGTGGATTACCAGAAGTTTCCGTATCGATTCAATTAAGCTGTTGTTGTTCCTAAAATGGGTTATCTGTTGAGGCAAAATGTTCACCGAGAATTTATTATCTGTACTGTATTTAGCGAAGTCTAATTGTGAAGTGGAACAAATTTAAACAAGCTAAGAAATCTAAAGCCGTGCTAGATAAACGTTGGTAAATCTGATTATATCCTCCCATTACGTAGGCTCAATGCGAAGCACCACAAAGTCTTAATCCGTTTCCATCTAATCTTATAAAGTATACCTTAGCCTATATCACTGCAAGAGTCATATAAATGCTGCTATTTTTATGTAATGACGTTTAAAATCAGCGAATTATCTTTTAGTTTTCTTTTACTAAAGATAATATTGCACGACATATTGACGATATTGCAGATTATTAGAAATTAAAGACTTTACTTTAAATTACACGACATTTCCATAAATAGTATGCTAAGTAATTGGATTTTATTTATGCGTTACGTAAAAAAGTTGGCATTATTTTTGCTTGAAAGGCGCTTTCCTTCACGTACAGGCTTACAAGTATCGTAAAACGTAGAAACCGCAGCAGTTGTGGGGTTTCCAGAGTCGTGTAATATTTAGCTACTAAGTAGGAAGTAGGCGGTGGCAGTCGTAAGGTTAAATACTACAGAAATAAGATATCTGTGGGCGTTTACACGTAAGGTTTTGATTTGTGTCGAGTTACTCGCTTTGTTTCTACGCTGTAATAAATGTTGATTAGTTAGATATTCTATTTGAAAAGGATATAGTAGGCTGAACTCCGTCGTATGGCAGGTCTGTAGAGTTGCAGTCGGAGTGAGGATCTTGAGGGTCCATGTGCTGAGGATGGTGTGGCCCACCCCCGTGGTGTGGCGCATGAGCATGATGGTGGCGCATATAGTCCGGCGATGGATGATGCGCCGCCGCCAATAACGCGGGGTGTAGCAGTGCCGGTGCGTGGGGCAGCGGGGGCGAGTCGCGCTCCGGGGCTGGGGGCGACCTTGCCAACCCTCCGCCCGCACCGAAGAAAGGCGAGTACGGTGAAAACACTTGGCTTTCGTGCAGCGACGGATTAGGTATCGCTACTGACGTCGGCAGCGCCATGCCTCCAGGATACGGCCGCGGCGAGGGCGACTCGGGAAACTTGCTCTCGGGCGAGTGGCCCACGCCCTCCCCCAAGATGCGGCTAACGGTGCGTGGCGTGATGCGAGTGTCTGTCACCTTATGCCGTTTCTTTTTCGGCGTCACCACCAGACTGAGGGCCTCGTTCTGCTCGGGGTTCGGCTCGCGTTCGAAGTGGCCGTTCATAGCTCCATACATCGGGCCCATCGGCTTCGGCGGCGTCTGGAACATGCCTGTCGGAGGTCGCACATGAGCTCCGTGACCTGGCCCGCCCGCCTCGGCGTGCAGCGGAAACGCTGCGCCGCCTGGCGCGCGAGGTCCATTCATAGACATTAACATTGGATTATGTGTCATAAATGGAACGCCGTTCGGCGCGCCAGGGTGATGAACAGGTGGGTTACCTTGTATCTGTCCCGGTGGCCTCTCAGGTGGTTTCGGTGTCGGTGTTTTTCTATCCATCAGCCTCGTCGCCCGTATGAACTCCTTGTTCAGCTGCTCGGCAGCCGCTGCGGCAGCCTCCGATTGCTTGCCTATCATCCGGCGTTGATGCACAAAACGGGTCACAATCGAATCGATGAGGCTCGCCAATGATGAAGTGATTTCATTTTTGAGAATCTCAGCTAATCCTTCGAGATCTGCACCTGATGTGGGGCCCACAGAGCCTGCGTTCACTCGTAGTGCGTCTAGTCTCTCAGCTAGTTCTGAAGAAAGCGGCAATGGTTTCGGCGTCGGGCCATGTGGTCGCTGTTGTGGCGAGTGTTGACTAGATTGAGGCCTTTGCTGTTGATTATTTTGCTGCTGTTCTGCTGCTTCCTTTATACGTGCCTCCTGCTCTAGGAACAATTTTTGGCTTACATTTAAATACATGGCCGCAGCATTATTCAGATGCTGGTGTGGATGCGGAGGGTGCATATGATCTGGTGGCTGGAGATGTGACATCATTGGCAGTGTGCCATTGAAAAGATGCGGATGAGGTCCAGGATGAGGTCCTGTGTGAGGATGCATCTTTCCTGACATCATCTTACTCATAACTTGTGAGAGCATGTTCGGTGCAGAACTATTTGGGATTGGAATTGCTGGTGGTAACTCCTTTACAGGTGATGCAGGTTCTAATTTAGGTACTGGGTCGTCGTTTTGTTCTATATCACTAGAAGCACCGTCGTTATCAATGGTCTCAGACTCCTGTCCCATTCTATTGCACAGTTGCACATACTTTTCTTGCATCTCAGCAAGTTGCTCTTGCATAGTTCTTAATTGTGATTTCAAAGCATTCTTTTCCTCTACCTTCTTTTCAATAGGCGGCCGATCGACGTCATCCTCAGAGTCATCCGATACCGTCTGCGCACTACTGCCGTGGCTGTTGCCGTAGCGTTCTGCTGCGCCGTCGTGTTGCTGCGGGTGGTACAGCTTCCTCTTCTTGCAGCCGTTCACTTGCGGCTGCTGGGGAGCGGGGCTAGCACGCATCGTAGACACTATATTTTCAACACGAGCACGTTTCACATCCAAAGGTCGCGGCGAGGAACGTAACGCGTCACTATCGCGGTCCTCGGGTTCCGACTTAGGATCGAGAAGAGGCTCGGATTGCGAAGGTACGGGTGGCGGTGAAGTTCGCGAATTACCGGTGCTTTCGAGCGCCAATAGAGCGTCGTCGAGATCTGGCCGAGAATCACTGGACACTGGTCGCTCGGGGGATCGCTTCTCTTCCTTGGGTTCGTCGTTGTTATTATTTGCTACGTGTTCATTATTATTGTCGGGAGAGAGTCCCAAGAGTTCCTTCTTGCGGTTCTGTAAGATGTCGCGAAGGACCCTATGTGCGATATCGCCACCGTTTGCGTCTTCACCATTATCTTCTTGTCTGGGCGCACGCCCGAGTAATTCATTTAACATTTCCGCCGGCGCGTAGCCGGGTCCGAAGAGGCCGAAGTGTTGGCGGCCCTCGAAGATGGCGCCGTAAAGTCCGCCACTCATGAGTGCGGTGCGCGCGGGCGCTGGTCCGTTCGTCGCGAGAGTCGAATACGAATTGCGCGGCTCACCGGCGTCCACGCGCTGTCTGACGCGTTTCTGTTTCTTTAGGAGCTTATCCGAATAGGGCGCGTGTGAGTCGGCCTCCTCCTCCGATGACATCATAGGCGAGACGGGCCCCAATTGGCCAGACTGGCGGCGGGCAGGGCCCCACCGCGCTACTCACGCCGCATCGCCCGGTCTGCAAGGAGAGGGGAGCGTTGATCAGCACACCTGCTCGTGAGACGAGCGTCGTACGCGCCGCTTGTCGTATGCCTTGTGCGCGCACAACTACTTAGCTCGAATAAGGCACGTTGCTGTGACATAATTGACTAACGAATATTTCACTACACATAAACATTTTTAATAAATGAACACGAAATAAAATGCAACTTTCCAAATAACGTATGTACGTTCTCAAGCATTTTGTACTTAAAAATAAACGTCGCAATTTGCATTTTCTACGTAGTAGGTACTTAATTATCGTCATGTGATATAGCATGACGAACTCAAACATAAAAATTACCCGGCTCGTGTCAGTTTACCTACGTTCGTTTGTATTTGGATAAAGATGGATATCTGGAAATCGATCGTAAATTGGTTTTTATTACTGTAACCTACTTGTATACTGTACATGAAATACGTACGAATTTAACAAACTGCATATACACATAATATATATTAAGAATTTTCAATATAGTAATTCACCTCAAAGTCGATTAATACGAAGAAGTATACGCACTTATCTGAATTTAGTGTCGAATAATTGTAGAGCTCATTTTAATTACTTTCAATTATAGGTACTTATTATACGTATCTTACTTACTAAACGATACCTATTACATATTTAACTAAGAACAACTTTTATACATTTCTTATGACTTAGTAATGTATACAAAATTACTCAAATTATTAGGAGATTGACGTAAAGATTTTCACTATTCAATTGCAAAGTTTATTATTGTTTAATGTTAGTACTTGATGCTGATTAGAAATCATGTACATACGTACATAAGTTACGTAAATGTTTATATACCACAGTGAAACAACAAAGGACGTACATATCAGCGGCATTAATTCCTTTTGGAGCGTGACTCCGTATTCAGGGTGGACAATGAGTCTAAAAATGTCAGAAATAATTCTGTGAGACACGCGGTTTGAGGGTGTGACTCCATTTTCATGGACGGTACGACGGTCTTGCTGGGAAATGATATTAGACTAATTATTTAATTTAGTGTATTTATTAAAGTATCAGAAAATCATTTGCATCAAAGTAACTAGTGTACTGCTTTCGTTATCTTTAAGATTCTAATAAGACGCTAATAAAGAAAAGTGGAATACAAATTTGTATTAGATTTTTATACTGAGCGTGAATTGGTATACAATGCAGGATTTATCATTATTTTAAATAATACGAATCAAAAGTTTTAAACATTAGATATTTATTAATTATATACGAAATAAAGACATTTCATTTCTTTATATTTCAAAAGGAAAATGTGTATTTTTTTCGTTATTTTCTTATTGTTTTACGTTAAGATTTACTTTATTTCATGTATGATGTCAAGAGGATTAAACAAACGAAGCCTTAAGAATACATTTTTATAATAAATATATTAACTTGACTGCAAGTTTTTACACCAAATCCAGACACAGAACCCCCCTAGTGGGAAGATGTGAGATGATACCCTATGACACTGCTCCAGTGAGTGGTGGGGAAGTGGCAAGTAATCTTAAATTATAATTAATACTACTTAACAAAATGAGCCGGCGATGTTTTGATGAGGCTTCTAGTGTTGCAAGGTCCATAAGCGACGGTGACTACTTTCCATCAGGACTGAAGGTAAAAGTGGCGAATGTTCTCATTTTTTATTAAGTACCTATTAATTTAATAAGTACCTATGAAGTTTAAAGTGCAATGGACACAGTAACACTGCGTGTTGATCTCGTCTCGGGCATCCGCAATTTGCGCACAATGAGATGCTATCAATGGCGGATGGTCCGATGCTGGCGACCACTTGCGACCACCGTCACGGTGGCTGCGTGTGATAGATGTGATTTACATGTTTTCGTAACGCTGATGAATCACTAGTGGAAAGTTGGGAACGTTCATCCAACGGGTTTTTGTGTTGCAACTCGTCATCCATCTTTGATGATCTACTGGTCTAATGCTGGACGTAGACCTCCCCTAGCCCTCTAATTAGCATAACTTAATTATGCATGTTTAACGAGCAGTGATAGCCTAATTGTTGAAACTCGGTCTCTCAATCGAGGGTCCGAGGTTCGAGGCACGCGCCACTGATTTTTCTAAAATGATGTGCGTATTATAATTTAATTATCACTGCTTTACGGTGAAAGAAAACATCGTGAGGAAAGCTGCACATCTGAGTTCTTTAAAAAAAAGAGTTCTTAAAGGCGTGTGAAGTCGACCAATTCGCACTTGGGCAGCGCGGTGGACTTGCTGTCCTACAACTCTCTCATTCTGAGGGAAGACCCGTGCCCAGCAGTGGGTATAATGGGTTGACGATGAACTATGCATCCAACGGTTAGCTGGCTAGGTAACTAGTTTTTTGCAAACCATTTGTATTTTTAAGGAGCAAACAGGAATGCCCACCACCAGATGTTACGTCTTTACTATTGAATAACTGTCTTTTCCTTTAGAATAGTAACACAGCTCTTAACACTGTTTTACTAGGCAGAAAATGTTGCAATAGTGCACCCGGAGTCGAACAACGAAGTACTCTACTACCTTTCAATCCTAATTAGAATACCAGCATCTGTATAGGCATGGTCGTGGTATGAAAATTAATATACCAATTACATTAGCAAGCCTTGACTTTTGTCATGTAATAAAATTATTAAATATTTTGATTCCCGTGACTTTACCAACTAAAATAAAGATATTTTTGTTAATTATCCGTCAGTAATGATATCAGGTCGATACAACATAGTTTTACGCTCTTGGTATGATGTCTAATAAGATTTTTATTGGTACGATCATAAAAACTATTTCTAACATATTACTAACTTTTACGTTGATTGAGTAAAGTGTAAGTCTTTAAAGGTTACCTTACCAATGCAGCATTACCACAGTTTAACTAATGTTGTGGTTTAGTTTAGGGCTTTCGTAAGATAGATTTAATAATTAACTACTACACCTAGTTGGACACAAATTACCTAATATGTGATTGATTTAAAGCAAACCTTTTGAACCTACAAAAGGTTGGTAACAAATGCCCATGGCTGGTGGAATCTATTTTTTTATATAACAGTCGACATAATTGTTGCTACCTCTGAGGATTATTTTGGAAAGCATAGTAGGTATGTTGCAGCATACTTCCTTATACAAACAATTATTTACTGTTGTAGCTATCCGTTTTTGAAATACCCGCCTTGTATCTATACGAAATGCTCAGTCGATATACCTTTTTGAAAACCTCGTTAAGTCCCATTATCTTGAGCTCTAACACCGTCTTTATTATTCTTCTTTAATCATAATTCTTTTGTAACCATTTTGTCTTATGCTTTCTCCTATTATTATTCATTGTTGACTTTCTTTATTCCGTCACTTTGTTGTTTTTCTTATCTACTACTAAAATTTGATTGTTGCATTTACTTATTCTTATATTTATTATAACTTTAGCTCCATATCGTAAAATTATCTACTTAAGAAATTGCTCTTAAGCGATAAGGGCTCTTTTTGTATTGTTCTTAAAATTCGTTTATTTCCTCGTTATGTATACTTAGTTAAGTTGGGTACAATAAAAAACATTGTCTTCCTGATCGCACTTTTTAAACTAGAACACAGTTGCATCTAACACTCTTCTTGTAAGGCATAGCTTCTCGTATAAGGGAGCTTTGAAACTTAGCATAGGATGGACCACTTATTGACTAGGTCTTGCTTAACATCAAAAATTCCACCATAATTTAACAATTACACAAATTATTTAACATTAACCATAAAATATCCATACAAAATGCTCAGAACAAAAGGCTCTCCCCATGTTTATCGAAAGAGTCATGTATCGTAATTCCATCGTAACGCACGAAACGATTCCGATAATTACCGCGTCATGAATAAGCAATGTACTGTCAAACTGTGACCAGTCAACCCCAGATACGATCTTGACACTATTCGACACGAGTCCGACACGACTACGACAACGATTAAAATTAATGAGCAATAAGTTTTCTATAGTAGATTCGCATGTAGTCGCATTTTGTTTTTGGCTGGCGTTAAGGATAACATTAAAAAATGTAAAAATTTAAAGTCTTAAAAAATCTTGTTGTCAATCATTTTATGGTTATTTTTTTTTACCGACGAAGTAAATGTAGAAAATACAGAAGAAGGGCAACAAAGAAATATTTTACTAAATAAATTTATAAGGTTATCTGACGTTTGTGTTACATTTTTATGAAATTAACAATCCTTGCATACATAGGTATAGGTATGGTATAGGATATGGTAGATTAGATGTCATATACCTATTGTAGATATGGTTTCTCTTTTTTAGAATTTCTGTTGTTTTCAAATTTATTATTATAATTTGTAAATTAGTTCCCATATTTTATAGCTTTCTCATATACTAATAACGAAATTTCCAGTAAATTTTGACTTTAAATATGTTTCAGTATGCAATCACTTTTGACTTCTTTCTTTTGGCAATTTATTATTTTCTTAAAACCATAACCGTTCATGTGAACTATTTTGAGAATTACTTATCGCCGTGTATAGTAAAGGGGGGTTTACTGCCGGCATGTGCTCCCGACACGACCTGTTGATTTCCATCCATACCGCACGCTAGGGGTGCAAGCCCTTGCCCAAGTAATGTCGACTTGGATAAATAAGCCAGAATGTGCACATATTCTGTAACAGCAAGCAAACCTTACAAAAACTTGCAAAACCTTGTTTATTAGTTAATAAATTAATCAATTAGCTTAAAATAATTATTTTAGAAACAAGGCTGAGAATTACTGTCAAAAAATAGAAATTAAAATGTCTCTAAAAGCTAGTATCTCTTTTAAGTTACATTTTTATAAATTGGAAAATAGTATTGCTTTTGTAAAAGAGCTCTTATTGGTGATTTTAAAAATCATTATAGAAGGTTTACGGATTTGTTTCATTTAAGTTTAAACCTTAATTTTATTTACTTTGTATTTATTTGTATTTACTTTAAGGAGTTTATAATAAGATGAATTTATAGTGATTTAACAACAAAATACTCGTATGTGTGTAGTCGTAATAATAAAAATATGTATGTTGTTAATTTTTTTTTATTTTGGAGAGACTAATGAAAACAAAATGCCATTTCATTTCAAATCACCATATCTAACATATTTGATACAAAGGTTTTCGAAATAATATCGAACAGACTGAAAAATATCTGTGTCTTTATTTTAATACTATCCTTATATTTTTTTTATAACACTACACACACATACACCTGACAGAAACTGGTAATTGCCGCTCACAGACATTTGCAACTAATTCCATGTAGATCAGAGATTCTATCTGAAGTTTAGATGTTTTACCATTAGTAAGGTCTAACATGGTTAGTCAGCTCAAGTCCGCGGCATTCTTCACATTTCATCCTTAACCCTACTAGCGGTGGTATCTCCCTAGCGAAGCATACAGGTCTGTACTTCAAATTGCGATACAATTAAAATAACATAAATACACGTCATTGTCATATTGTTTATATTAAGGGGTGGTAAACTCGTTCTAGTACGGCTCACTTTTATATGAGGCGACCATCTCAGTCTTCGGGAGTAGCAACGCATGTGGTCGACTTCATATAGAACCCCTGTTCTATATGAAGTTGCTTACAAATGTCCATGGGCGGCAGTAACCACTTAC
>DWNE01006033.1:0-13421 GCA_018249875.1 Cecropterus toxeus | reverse complement strand
TATAGTTTAATTTTTATTTATTTTTAATTTTTATTTAAGATATTGTAAATAATTGTAAATACTATTAAATGAATAAAATCAAACATTATTATTATACCAACTTGCAACTCAATGAACTGTTTTCAAAATCAACACATCTGGGTAAGACCTACAAAAACTATATTTTTTAATATTTGTTATTTTGACATAGGATATAGAAACACTTTGTTACTATATTTTGTCATATTTCTATAATCTTTGTTTCGTATTAGTACACCAAATAAAATAAAAAAATGGAATATTAATAACATATATTTATAATTTAGGTGTATTCATTAGTAATAATTATTATTTATTCTCTACATTCAAAAACATTAAGCTACTAAATAAATAGAATCCGCGAACTCACCTTCCCACGCGAAAATATCCTTAATCGTCTAAGTATCCTTCAATACTAAAAAAATCGCGATAGAGAACACAAAAGAGTAACCGGATCGAATTTCCAAAATACACAGGTTAACCCGGATAACAATATCGAGACCTCATCAAGCGACGGGGTCACACAGTTTACATTTATCATTTTTTACTATTTTTTACAAAAAAAGTGATACCACTTTCAAATGATTCACCTTTTAATTCTCCCGGAGCGTAAAGATAACCCTAAAATTTTGGGGTGATTCGTGGGAAATCGTTGCGCAGATGGGGTCGCTGAGGCCGCAAATTTCTAAAGAAGTTCCAAGGTTAATCTACATTAAATCAGTTTTTTTACGATTATGTATAATTTATAAGTGTAAGACGGGTTTATGATTTAAGAAGCGGGCTATTCTTTATCATGGTCGTAATAAGGATTTGCAAAAAATATCTTGTTGTACTAAAATTTCACAGACAAAATAAAACCAAAGCATTGCAAGAAAAAAGTTAGAATATTTTTATTAGGTTAGGTATCTAATTATTAGGTATAAACTTATAATTCTAAAAGTTGGTAGAAAACAATTTATTTCAAATATATTTTTTTAAATTAAATCCACACTAACATGTACGCACAAAATATGGTTCGTATGTATATTTTAATAATTTACTAGTGGAGTAGTAAGTGACAGAAATTTTAATTATATCTAAAGAAACATATAATATCTTTAAAACCTTTAATATAACAAACTCTCAGAAATTCTATTCTATGTCAGATTTGACAAACTATTGCTATAAAAATATTTTTAAACGAACTTTTTTTAATAACAATCTTCATAAATTGTACATAATCGTATTAAAATAATATAATGGAACTTTTAACGACTTGTATATAATTGCGAAATTGTTCCTTAACCCTTATTTTCCTTCAAAAGGTCCATCAGTGACCCGCGGTCACACCAATATCAGATTACAATTGAAGAAATACATTTTTCTGGAATTCGAGACGGCAATTCCGATTCAATTTTGCGGCATTGACTTGAATAGTTGACCTCCTTTCAAATAGACCAAAGGATAATAGTGACCTTTTAAAAATGGATGAAAGAAAGTGTTCAATAAAGATCGTGTGACTTTTGACCTCAGAGACCTTTTTTCGCACCTTTTTTGACCAAGATGGTCAGGAAGGGGCACTTTTGCTACATTGTTAGACGATGGACAATAGTTTCTGATTGAGACGAGCAAAAAACGTAACAATGTCCAAAGAAATCGTATAAAAAGTGATTCATACACAGGTTTTCAATAACTGGTTAATATTGGAATATTAACCACTTCTTGTATAAATTAATGAGTTGAATAATTTATTGTAATACGTGTCAATAGATATATTTATTTAATTTCACTTAACATTATAATTTCAAATATAAAATTATATAAACTGAATAGAAACAAATGTTTTTGTTAACTAAGTCTTTTTGTGAAATTATCTTTTTGTGAAAGTCTCTTTTTGAAACAAAATCTTATTAGCAACGACTTTTTGAAACATATATCATAACATGTGTATTTACACATGTTATGATATATATTTCAAAAAGTGGTTATAAAATAATTTTATTACTTTTAACTGTATTCCATTAAAAACACAGTTATTAAATCTTTCAAAATCCTTCCGCAATAGGAAAGGATCTATAAAGGTCTCAAATTACTGCAAACAGTTATAAATTTAACAACTTTAGTAAAAAAAAACTATCTCACGCGGCATCATCTGCTTCCTAAAAGGGGTGAATTCCGTGATTTTTGAGCACAATTGATTCGCGCGAACGGGACCCTCGTACGGTTATTCCGTAAAAAACACGGAAGATATCATATTCGCAAAGGTCTTACCGTAACTCTTTCCCATGGGTCTTAACCTTAGTTGTGTTTTTTGTTAAAAATTGAGACACCTTTGCCATCTTTATGTTTTTTGCAACGTTTTTTGCGCAAAGGGCAGAGGGGTGCATTGTGCTGATCTCTATTATCTGCGCTAAGTTTCAGCAGGTGGGTCACATCGACCCGTACCGGCGGTTTGGGTGTTAGGGGCGTAGTTTCTCCAAATTTTCGTACAGTAAAAATGGCTTGTAATGTAATTAAATGCGAATGATTTTTTAAACTCGTTGATTTGAACTAAGCACTACAAGATTTTTGATAAAATTTCATTTGAAAGTTCTTGTAGAACTATACTGTAGTATTTTTTTATTTCGATGAAATGTAATGTAATGAAAGCTAAGAAATGAAATATGATCTAATATGTTTAATAAATACAATAAAACAAAAATATATAATAATCATTTATAACAAAATTTTCAAAAACGACTACCGTCATTGGAGTTTTGTTAAGACAATGAAGGGAACAGATGTGTGATATTTATTATAAAATATATCTAACACTGTTTTAATAGGCAATTAATTATTTACAACAGTTTAGCTTCCCTAATATAACATAGTAAGGAATTTTACACATTCTACGAAATGCCACCCCGTATCCCAAAGTGCTAAAGGTCCAGAAATTTAAATACCGCAGTTTTTACCTGTCCCCAAAAATATTTTTCATACGTCCCCGCAATATGTGGACGCAATCCGGCCGATTCGCAAATAATACACGGTTTCAAAGTGTGTCGGCGAAAAAGTCGACGATCGAAATAGGTATAATTATGGTTTCGACTTAGCGGTAGGGTGACCATGCATGATGTATGGATGATTCTTATCATGTATGGATCATAAGTCTCATCATGTATGGATAATGACAACGACTCGCGTGGCAGAGCGGTCACCACACCGATCTGACATGCAGTGGGTTCCGGATTCGATCCCCGGCCAGACAAAAATGTGAATGAGTTTAGATTTCTGTTCTGGGTCTGGGTGTTTGTGTATTCGTCTTTGTGTGTCCATGGCACCCATGTCACAGGAGAAAATCCTACCGTGAGGCTATGAGTGTAAGCGTCTTAAAGCGTCTTAATGATTCTCTATACATACATTATCCATACATCTTATGGACGACAGGGTTTTTACGATGTTGTTTTATTTAAAGGTGGTAGAACTCTTTGTGATTCGACTCCGGAAGCACCACCACCACACCGCCTAATAACAGAATTGTTATGTGCTCTTGTGTTCTCGTACGAAGGGTGGTATGGTAAGGGATACTTATCCGAGGCATACCAACTAAGTTGTCAAGAGTGTAAACGCATCTGTGGCCAACCTCAGGTAAGACTGGTCTTATCAGAAGTTGATTATGTCCATGGGTGGCAGTGGCAGTACCATCAGATGGACTGCATGCTCGTTTGCTACCTTCATATTATAAAAACAGTTTCATTGATTGTGGCCACGTTAAATCTGCCCTATTGGCGAAATGTCGGCAAAAAATAATCAAAAACTACATACTAAAATGAAAATAATGACTCATTTATTGTATCATTTTGTATCTGTATTCAGTTGTAGTATATCTGTAGGTAGTTCATTGGTCTACATTTATTATTTTCTATTGTGGTAAGCAAAATACCTAAGTTATTTTTTTTCCTTTACTTCAAAACAAATATTATTACTCTAAGCGTTTTCGTTAACCTACCTAGCATCTCAAAAAAACTGCAGTAAGCTAAATCACTCCCTTTAAATTTGATATTATCTTAATTACTTAGTTAAGTTACTAACTGATACATTTTTGATCACACACATCAATCGTTAATGTATGACGACCTATCAGGAAAATCCCGACCAATCCTAACAACCTAGCCACTGTACTCTCAAGCGGCACGCGGTTGGATTTTCCGAAAATTACGCACGCGCAAAAAACGCACGTTTTCAGAAATTCGATGCGTCCGCCCGCCATCCGAAGCGAGTAAGCACAGAATTGTCACTTTTGTTATTATAGTAGCATTATTGCTACTTTTTGTAAGCGTCGATCGAAAATAATTATTCGGTTACAATTCTGTTAATTGTTTGTAAGCGCTGGCCTTTATCAAACCGCAAATTGAGTTAGGGTATCGACGCGAACGGTATACGGAATAGCGGTCAAAATTGGATGGGTTACCGCTAGTGGCTTCGCGATCGAAAGGTACCTACGTCAAAGCGCCGTTTATATGCCCACACTATGATTTTCTCCTGTGTCGTGTGTGCCTTGGACACAACAAAAACGAAAACACAAACACCCAGACCCAGAACAGAAATGTAAACTCATCGTTCATATTTCTGTCTGGCCGAGAATCGAACCCGGGATGCGCATCAGACCGGTATGGTGACCGCTCCGCCTCGCGGTTCGTCAAACATTACTTATATCAACAGACATTGAACGATGTAGATACGTGTCGTGACGATAAAAGAATAAATGATACGATATAAACTATTTCTTCTATACTATGTGAATCGACCATAACACTACGCATATTTGCGGAATATAAAAAATATGAATTTGCATCGGCACGTTCGATGTCTGTGTGTAAATTACCCCTAAGCCGTCTTAGCTGGTGATTTTCGGCTTTAGGCCAGGCCTTGAACCTTGTTGACTTTCGGATGGCCTGAAAACAACTTATAACCAGTCCCTGGTTATATTAATTTTAAAAACAATAAAATTCAAGTATTGATTTATTAAATGAAAGGTGACAAAATACTTTCAAAAAATATTCCCTATTAGATCATCATCATGCATCATTGTTTATAATCGCGTTATTATTTCAAAAACGCTGAATTAAACTTTGATATAATGTGTATTTTATATAACGGCATAGTATCCCAAAACCTTTGTCAAACTTATTCAATAAAAAAACAAAGCGCACACGAATTCCTATTTCTACTACACATCTCCCATCTCGCTCTGTCAAAAGAATTCGATCACTCGTCCTTGTCTAAAGCTAAAATGTAACGCAAAAATGTTTGCCGCGCTTTTGCCCGCATAGTTGTCGAAAAAGAAATGTCAGTATTGTTTAAATTTTGAAAATTAATAACGCGAGGCCGGTTGCGGATTTTTTCGGCGGCCAAGCGTTTTAATTAGAAATATTTGCCGATTTGGACAGTATTTTTGTTATTCAGGCGACTAACAAAGGAAAGGTAAATTGTATTCAGAATCGAAGCGAATTCCTTTTTTTAAATTTTCATATTTTGGTTTATATTTTCATAGTTTTATTAGTACTGTCACTCATAGTCTGTATTTTTCGTTTTGTCCATGGACATCTGTAATAGGGATGTGAAAAAATAATCGATTATAATAAATCGATTATTTTTTTAAGAATAATCGATTTTCATTAATCAATTTGTTGACCATAAATAATCGATTTAATGTTAATCGACTTTCTTATGTGTAATAACTACCATACTTTCGTTTTTTTTGCCTTAGCTTTGAATCGATTTTCCCCCAGCCAAGTCACATCTCTAATCTGTAATCAACTCCATACAACATTCTTATCTGAGGTTAATTAAAATTTATGAATCTTAAAACAACTATTTGACGACCTGCGTGGCGAAGCGATCGCCATTTCTGTCTAACGCGCAGAAGATTCCGGATTCGATCCCCGGCCAAACAGACATTTGAATGTTGAATTTAGATGTCCGTTCTGGGTTTGGGTTTTTGTGTGCTCGTCCTTGTGTTTCCATGGTCTCCACGGCAAAAGGAATGATACACTACACTACACTACACTAGCATGTAGTAGTTAAGCATGTAGCATCCTAGGGGCTATGGGAGTAGAGAGAGTTTTAGGCCATAGTTCACCGCCAAGTCTGAATTGGATAAAGTAATATTTATCCAAAGTCTACCCATATATTTAACTTAAAATTGATGAACCTTAGAACACCCATATAATTAGAAAACTGTGTTAACAATGAATCAATTACACATAAACATTTCGTTAATTACGCGAGTAGGAATCGCTAAAAACATATAAATCTTCGGATGAATCGTTATTGTTTTGTGCCGTCGAATAAGGACCTTCACGACAGCAACATTGTCGAATACTGGTTAAGGATTGGCACAGCATACGAATGGGGTTTCATTTGATTAGTTAATTTTAATCGAAACGGCAAAGCAAACTCGATTCCTTGCTGTATACGAACATGTATTATTCCCAATTGAGAAATATGTATAAAGATGTTAGGTGTGGAGATATCTGGCGGTATCTTTTCCAGGTAGAATCAGTGTAGTTCGACCAGGAGGTACCACAGCTCGTTTCTAGCCTGAAGCAGTTCTTGCGTGAGACGGAAGGGTGTGGTTGCCGGCTCACTTATATGAGGCGATCATCTCAGTCTTCGGTAGTAGCGACGCTGTGGTTGACTTTTGAAGAATACTTGTTCTACATGGAGTTGCTTACAAATGTTTATTGGCGGCAGCGACCCCAAACATATATTTATATATTACCATGGTTATGAATAACGTGTGTGTTAATTCAGGCCATATACTATTTGGGTTCTAAATTTCAGCGAAATCCGACCAGTAGTCTTCGCTTAAGAGAGTAATAAACTAATTAGTAAGTTGATTACCGACTGTATTAAGCGAATAATGTCGGAAACGACAAATTTTTAATTTACCATTTTTTTATATCTCGGCTAGTCTGAAATATTAAAAGCCATAGTTCACAACAAAGACAAAGTTGCTAGACTTTTAAGAAATTATTTTACAAATCTCCCAGGCATTAAGAGCTTCAATATTCAGTAATAATATTTAAGAAACGAGTCAAGAAACAAAATTATCGCGTACAATATAAAATTCACACAAAAAGAAACACAATCTATCTTTCTCACAAAAAAATGTCTTTTACTTTTTATCACAGCCCGGTGTAACATGATTCCGCAGTTTTGTCAAAATATTACCGTGTACCGACGCTTTTTCAAAATTACCCCTTTCCTAAGATTCTTTTGTGTAAAGGGTTGTATTCTGGGGATATCCGATATTCTGAGATGGTAGATAAAGTTCGAATTATAGGGAAACATTGTTGCTTGTATTTTGAAACTTTATAAAAACTATCAAAGTCGCAACTTCCTATATTTTTAACACTAAGACCAAAAAATTGAGTATAATAATAGAATATTCTTCGGTATTAAGATACTTTTTTTAAATAAAGTAGTTTATTATTTGCGTTTACAGTTTCACGCAAATTTTCCTATTAAACAAAAGCATTCATAGATTTTTGTTCAATTTCGTCGTTAATTTTAATGAATTCGTTAACTTGTAAATTTTAGTAAAACATAATAATTATGTTATCTTTAAATATTATTTAAAGAATAAAGCAATTGAAAATTTAATTTTAGAAACAAATAAATCTCCATATTTGTACTGATGTGTAAACGAAGTTATACTATTCAGAATAGTTGTAAACATTTCGTTTCTTTGTTCAAAAACTCATTAAATTTATGTTTTGTTTGGCTGTTTGACAATTATTATGTTGTCTAAACACGACTCTAAAAAGAAAGCCGTTACTTTAATCCACATTTCAAAGTTCGAACACACGTTCCATTTTAGAACTGTTTCCAAATTCAAAAGAACTATTTTCTCATTCCGGCTGCGTCGCGCTCTAAATATAAAAACTCTTTTTTGTCAAATATGGAAGGGTTAAGTTAAAAACATTCTATTTTTGAATTGTTAAAAAGTCCACATTGTATGGAATACGTCAAAACTCTGTAGCGAAGACAGTAAAAGTAAAATTGTAAGATAAAACTTTATTTTTATCCCACCTGAACACTATTGTGATGTGTCTTTAAAGATGGAAGAACCCTATGATGTTTGGCTTCAGAGGCAACGCCGCCACTCGTATTTTTGCCCAATAACAGTAATATCTATTTCAGTGCCGCACTTTAAAAAAAAACTTCCTTAACTCGTATTAAAATAGATTAAACTGATCACAAAAAACTTTACTGACAAATATTTAAAACAGGTTTTGGCTGTTTTGGGTTCTCATAATTACTGTGTACATACTATAATACTATAATACATGAGTACAAAACTTGACAGTTTTTAATTTTAAAAATGTATTTCCCGTCAACTTTATTCATTTATGATAAAATAATAAACACGTTCCCAAGGAATTAATTAACGAAAAAAATTATTCGGATAATAGTTTATTCTGCTGAATTGAATTATACTACACTAACATTATTCCTTTTTCAAATGATACGAAAGACACAGGAAGCGTAAGTTTTTTGTCACTTCCACATCTCACTGAGCTGATTCGGTCGCGCTGTCTCTTTCGCTCGTACCGAAATCAGGCGCGTGCGATAGTGACGGGAAGAGTCTTCATACGTTCAGGTGTGTTGACAATAACAGATGTTCAAAAGATGGCGGAGCATATTACACAATTACAATTCTATTTAATTATTTTTTCTCGTTTGTTATTTAGGATTTACGTGTAGGCGTCGTTAGTCACCTCGGTTCATGGAAGACAATTGAAGTTTCAAGCGGCCATGTTTACAGATACGTTCCGTTATGCATTAGATTTTCTAATTCCGAAATTAGATTTGACTTGTTAATATTTTTCTTTAATCATGGTGTAGCTTGTTGGCGGGTTAAGTTTCAATTATTCTGACGGTATGTTTTTAAATAATGTTTTATTTTATTTATAAACTTCTAAATATAATATATTATGATTTGAAACTCAATGAAACGAAAGTTCGTCACGATAAATGTTTCCTTTTTTATATAATAAGTAACTAAAAGGCGGAAGTCCATTTGATGGTAAGTGGCTACTGCCACCCATGGACCCAGGGACATTTCCAGATAACATTTGAGTTTTACCTGCATTTGTCTGGAGGAGAAGCTATTTATTCTTCACGAGTATCTGATATTTTTCAATCTTATGCGTAAACAAAGTTTTTGAGCCTAATAACCAGTGTACAATAACAAACTAGCAGACATATAAGTAACTAACGCGTATAATGTATATAATTACTCTCAACAAAGTAATACGCATATAAAATAATTTCAACAAAATTCTAAAATTTCAAACTGACAAAGAACCGTAATACAATATCTCATTATGTTTAGAGAAAAAATGAGATTTGACCCAAAAAAATCCCAACCCCACACGAAAGGGTTAAAGCGAGACAGCGAATAATTACTTCGAGATAGACCGAGACGGATATACAAGTCAACCCTTTAATCGCACCTGGACCTTTTTATAGGAGTTTTTGTGTCTAAATTTTAAAAAGTGCAAAATTTCGCTTTGTTGAGGGTCAATATTGATTTTTTGGTTCACATAAAAGTTGGTTAACAATAGATGTTCGTTATCGGAAGGTTCAAATGAGGCCATTAAGGTCATAAACGACATAAAAATACCTCTAGATCGTTCGTAAATCAGTGATATATATTTTTTGACAGATAATGTCAGAGGTCGTGACGGAACGCTTTTCATTTGTTGTAATAGTGTAACTATAAATAATTTATGTCATTGTGTCCAAACATAATGCCACAGACTAAACGGTATATTTAGTTTCCAGTTTATAGAGACGCAGAATATATTTGCGCATTGAAATAGGAATGTTCCAAACTTCTTCCAGCAGTGGAAAATAAAAACGACTGCTTCCCCGCTACACATTTGAAGCACAAGCACTCAGATCCAGAATAATCCTAATCCAAATTTATCTTTCGGTTATTCGTCCGGCCGAGGATCAAACCGACAACCGAGCATGTCCGACCAACATGACCGCTCTGCCACGCAGATCGTCCACTTTAATAAATAATTATAATTTTATGTGTGTTTTAGATACACGCACATAACTTATTTAAATCAGCGTTCCTGTACCTTGGTACTACTAGGCTATGTAGGCTGTCCATGTAGTCCCAGGATCAGAATAGGGCTACGGCATGCCCTGCCTGTCGTAAGAGGATTAAAAGGAAGCTTACGGTTTGCGGGCGGCAATAATAGGAGCTCGATCCGTTCAGCCAAGCGACCCCGGGAAAGACGGTGGTATGTATACCTAGTCGCGTACCGTCGTAAAGACCAGATAGTGTGGAGAGTCGACCCGTTCATCTTGATGGAGACTGATGGGGCAACGCGCGTAGAGGACTCCGGTTACGTTCCGTTGGAGATACCGGAGTCCTCTTCGCAGAACCGAGGAACGCCCCCGGGGAGTTTTAGTGCGTAACCCAGCGTCGCTCCCATAAAGTCATGTACAGTTTGAAGGATTTCCCCTCGAAAACAAAAGAAAGAAAAAAAAGGTCATCCAGCTTAGATAGGCACATGTAGGATAGATAACCTATCACTGTACCACAATTTAATAAAAATCAAATGTCTTAAAAACCAAAATCCATTTCCATCGATATTCAATTGGTGGAACAAAAAATATAAATTAAAACGTCTCAGCGAGCAACGAGCTATCGTACCTTAATGCAAGCCTTTAGGAACAGCTGAAAAAAGCGCAAAAGCAAGACAATCAAATGAGGGACGCACAAAAACTGAATAAAATAACAAAAAGGAAGATGGCGGATTGTTTTTAATTATCAAGTATCGGCATAAATCGATGCATGTCGCCGCGAGCCACGACCGACGTCGAGTCGCGGATGAAAATACAATATACAATATGTATGTGCTATTGTAAGGTTTAAACGGAACGATTCTAAGCGTGAACTTACGAGATGCGTGAAGTATACTAGTCTGCACCTGATAATGCATTATAAAAAAAATTGAAAACCGATCCGCAAATGGCGGAGAATTTGGTGAACATGCATAAAAAAATACATACGGTCGAACATAGAACCACCTCCTTTTCGAAGTCGGTTAAAAATTGTCGTCACTGCTCGTCGCAGATGTGATACATCGTGTTCGTGCAATATGCATAAAAGACAAGATCGCGACAGGAACTAAATATATAGCATAATGAAAGTAACGCCATCTATGAACAGTATCTAGAACTAAGTCGAGCACCGCAGCCCGCTTAGTTTTGTTCGATACCTGTTGGTTCCGAGATTGTATAACAGATGGCGCAAAAAAATAAATGCAAACGTCGCTACGCCAACAAACAGGCTTACCTGCGCCTTTACTATATGTTTCATATCAAAAACCGACTGTAATTCAACGCTTTTTATGAGTTTTGTCAAAATAGTAACATAAAGATAATATAATAAACACATTTAATTTTGCAATGGCCTATTTACAATTGATACCCATATTGTCATAAAAAAGTAGTGTGTTCCCCCCTTTTTACCCTACTTGTTAGCGCCATTTTTAAAACTTATATGTCCTTTGCCACTTTGCAAACTGAGACAACAAACAAATATACATACACTCGAAAAACATTCCGCTCCTTCTTACGCAGTCGGGCAAAAAGGTGCATCTAATATTATTTTCGATATCTAAGTTATACACATCGACGGATTATAAAAGGCGTTTCTGCCTGTATTTTACCTAACTTTCTAGAGGAAAGAGGTTATTTGTCACAATTTTTTTATGAATGTTCGTCGATTACTTTGCGATGCCGCTACCGACCGACACGATTCGAACGGCATTGTATGCCACAGCAGAACCCATTTTATGGGAATTGAAAAATTTTAGCAGGTAGCCCGGAAAATTGGAAAAAGTTAATTTCTAAATTTTTTTAATAACTTCTGTTATTACTGTTTCTGAACCAATTTTAATCTTTCTTTTATTGATACGGTTTTTCATTGCGGAACTTTTGTAGACTTAGTGGATTCCCATGGGGTTTTGGGTGGAAACCATCATCACTTTCTTTGATCTTAAAATATTTTTTGATAACTCAGCTTCTGCAGGTCCAATTCACTTGAAACTTGGAATTAAAAACGAGTATTGGATTTGCGAATAGAAAGGATACAATAATATAATGAAATATGTGACCTTCAACTCCTCAACCCTGATGATGCAGGCGCACTTCAAGCCATAAACCGTAGAAGCTGGATATTTGGTCCTTACGGATATTACTTCTTCCTTCTACTTCTCAGCCCTAATGATGCATTATCTATCCAATGTCTAGTATTTTTTTTGGTAGATCTCACGGTATACAAAACTAACTGTAACTTTACGCACCAAACTTTACATTACATGCTTTTTACATTAACTGTGCAAAAATAAAAAAAACATCCATTTATCTCAAAAATATTTTGTAATCATATTTTACCACATTTTTTTTATTAAGGTACATTTAATTAAATTAAAAAGTGATTAATATTTTTCCGATTTTTTTTACTCGACTACGACAAGTCAAAACAAGGTAGGTATATCATTTTGATCGGCTCTAACGTATTTATAACGTAAGTAAATATGTTAGTCTGTTCTTTCGTAATTAAACAAACATGTACTAACAACCACTCCACGCCACCTCTGTGCCCGATTCATAAAATTCATATGTATGGGTGAAGTCCGCGATCCTGCGGTTACATACGATACGATATATTTAACTTATAAATAAGAGAACATTGTTGTAGATGTATATACATGTATGTCTGTGCGTTCCCTTTGTCGCTGCCGCGTATTTATAGACCGATCTTTACAAAATCGAATGCGTTAATTTATCTATCGCCTATCTAGTAATGTAGGAACTAGTGTTTACGAAATGTCCAAAGAAACATCTATCAGACTTTTCAATGAATAGTTTTGGCAATGGTGGTGATGGCACCACCGTCGCACCTATTTCTACCTTTTTTTTCGTGGGGGAAACCTTCAAAAGCTACCCGACGCCGTAGGAGCAACGCCGAGTTATGAGGGATTTTTACCGCACTAAAACCCCCCCGGTGGCCGTCCTCAGCGCTGTTGGAGGACTCCGGGATCACCAACGGAACGCAACCGGAGTCCTCCAAGCGCAATACCCCTTTTGGGCTTTCCCGGTGAGAACTAGCGTTACCATGCTTTCAGGTATTAACGACGGCATACAACCGCACATGCCGCCGATTTCTATCTAAAAACAGAAATGTTAAGCGCTGCTGTTTTTTGGTCTGAAGGATGTTTTTTTTATAAATATGAAGTAGCAAACGAACCCACTTAGCAAACGAACCCAATTAGCCCACCTGATGGTAAGTGGTTACTGCCGCCCATGGACATATGTAAGCAACTTCATATAGAACAGGGGTTCTATCT
>DWNE01006032.1:0-13421 GCA_018249875.1 Cecropterus toxeus | reverse complement strand
GTTTTAACGATGTCACAAGTTTACTTAAGTATGATGTAAAAGTAATAAAATAGTTTAAATATATGTTTCAATACCAACAATTAAATATTGTGAGTATCACACTAGTAAGTAAGAAAAGTTAAAATAACGTGGCGGAAATGTAGAAGTCAAAAATGCGCTAATTACTTAGTGGAACGCTTAACTTGAATTGTATTTATGGCCTTTATACATATTTTATTTTATAATAAAGGCCTTCTTTACTATAATTTCAAAGTAAAAAACCCAACTTTTTTGTGGCTGGTTAGACAGTTTAAAACAATAAAAATACTGACCACTAATGTTGTAACGGTTGCAATGTTAAAAAAAAAATCGTGTCAGAAAATATTTATACGAAGATAGGGAATGTACAGGAATTTTTGACATTCTTTTTATCGTAAATTTTTTATACATTTTATTTATAATAATTATTTTTGTATGGGATTTTACTAACGTCAATCGACTATAATGTTTGGCAGAACTTCAAGTAACCTTTGGTGCAACCAGGCCTCCGTGAGTACAGAATGTCTGAGGAATGAAGCGGACATAAAGGTTTGTTAATATATAAATGCTTATATGGGGCGCATTAATGAAACAAGCGAACATGATAAACTATCTGGGGAGCGACCATTCCCTCGGGAAGTCCATGGTCTGGCAACCACTGACGAATACGAGGCCAATAGTCAGTTTGGGACGACGCAGGACGTACCGAACTACCGACTAAAGACTAAACAGTGGGGCTCGTAAACATATTTAACATTTTTACTATGTTTTAAATAACATAGTAGTATTACGTATTAATGATTCGAATGGTATCCGATCCAGGATAACGTCTCAACTGTCTGTCTGCACAGAGAAATCGAGTTTACTTAACCGTACGCTAGACCTTGCGCTTTGGCATGTAGCGGGTCGCCGCTCTATTGGGTGCGGGCCTATGAGTTTATGCGTCTGTCCGCTTTATGCAGCAACGCAACGACTTTGTGAATACTCACCGCTGACGCTTTCAGCGCTAAGCGAAGGACGCTTGAAGCAAATGTCTGTGGCCTCTAGATAAGACTTTGAAGTGTTCCTGAGGCCTGCAGTCCCTACGCCACGCGACGACTCTACCACGGCATGGACGACGACTATCAAAGTCAAAAGGCAAGCCTATACAAAAAAAGTATTGACACATCTTTTCCTACTTTTTTCAATGAACTCTCGGATGTGCAGGTTTCCTTGCGATATTTTCCTTTACCGTCAAAGCAATAGTAATAATTAATTTATTTTAATCTTTTTTAGTAAATTAAAACAAAATCGTTTTTTCTTTTAGGATCTTCAGGATTTAGACGTTATTTCAAGGCCGTCATCTTTTCTTACGTAAGAAGCTTTTCCTCAAGTTAATGTGTTTGTGTATATGATATATTGCGATACAACAGTAGTAGCCCTAACCGGTTTCAGGATGGAGCCAAAATTTTCTTTATCACCTTTATTCCTTGCGGAACCAAATCATGTTAGAGTACAAAGTTTAGAAATATCCCATTCTCTTTCAATTGGAGCAATAGCAAATAGGTAATTGCCCTCACTTCTTGTTATTAGTAAAAATAAGCCCCCGCATATCTAAATCCTTGGGATTTATAATCCATATCTACGCAGTGAGTAACAGGTGTTATGCAGTCTGTCTTGATCTACCTAAATAGCATTTAGAACAAATTCTACCCTTTACTTGAAATACTTCAAATGGCGGGGTAATTTGCTCTAGATGCTCTCTTACAGTAGAGTCATCAAGTTGATTATCGAACTTTATTCAACTATATATAATGGAGTACATTTTTAATGCTTTTTTTCAGCTTGTCGTATTTTCAAGCATCACTTTTTGCGACGGTATTAGAAGACACCATCTTGGAATTAAATGTTCTTGGTAACTGCTCTGCTACTAACTTACCGCTGGCGGAGTCAGAGTTAACTAGGGGGTATAAGCTTCCCTTTCCCACCCGTTATACTAAATTCAAGTAAATAATTCCGTCGGCTCCTTCAAGGAACCGGTAAAAATTCAAATATAAGAAGACCTATCCTCGCTCATCTAAAATACTTTATCCTGTTTATCGGAAAACCTAACTTAACTTCTGCTATTCGCACCTCTTAAATAAAATTTCTGGATCCGTCTCTGTTAAATTTATGTATTGCTGGCTATTTTTAACCCTGATTGAGGAGGGACGGCAAAATCGACTTTGTCGCAATACGTAACATACCTATACTTTCTATAGAAAAGCATTGTTCTGCTTACGCCTCTGGGCGGTACTTTTAGGGGATACTTTCACAAATACCTTTTTTTAAATTATTAACATACAATGAAAAAATATTTTTTATAAAATAAGATTTTTTTGATCTCATTCGATATAAATAGATATGTCTCATCAATTGTTTTTATCTAGATACGAGTAGCTCTGTCTTTAAAAATAGATTAAAGACAGTAGTGGGAAGGTAGCAGTTGTTCAAACGAAATATATAGCCATCATATTATTTACTAAATACAGAGGAATGCAACAATCCCATTCGAGTTACGAAAGCAATGAAGGATATGACGATGCTGCTCGCGCGGAAATACGCTATCCCCCAGAGGACTGTAGGAGACGAGCTCGACGACATAGATCCCAAGAAGCTGAACTGCATGGAGTACAAACTGCAGAAACTGGAAGATGACAGGTGAGTTTGAATGCGTTTCCATCTGAGATGTGCGTGAAGACGAAACTGTATGTGTTAAATCTACCAATAAAATTACAAGACCTTGATTTTCATTGCTTAGATTAAGTTAGCATTTCTGCCGATAGTTACAAAAGCACTACATGTGCTTTTGCAAGAATTCAAAACGGAAATAATTTTGTTATGTTAAATTGCAGCGGTGCGAGATAGAACAACATGGGATAAGATTTCGGGATCAGTGTATCTAATATAACGCTTAACTATGGCAATGTACATGGTTGGTAGTGGTTAACTACTATTAGGTGGAATTTACTCTCGTTTGCTACTTCTATACCTATTATAGAAAAAAACCTGAACCGCTGCGAAGCTTAGTAGACCAATCTAACCGAACCTTCCATCTAACTCATCTAAACCACTTCTCTGTCATTCATTTATCCTTTTCATTTCGTCTTTCAAGGAAATATCTCAGAGACGTGTTAATTGGGACATACACGGATCTGTCTTTGAGCAGGCGCAGTCAACACCTGACTGATCAGGTGCGAGAAGCTGTGGACCGTACCAACCACCGACAGCTCTTGGCTGAAGCTGAGGCAAAGAACAGGATGTTAGTACTTATGGAAATATTGACTATATTTAGTTCACATGTTGAAAAAGTAAAGATTTTGTTTTCACCCGCGACAGTACAGTGACGGTGAGGCGATGTGTATTTGCCTAAACCAATGTTGCCATTTTTTTTTTCAAAACTACTACTCCGATTTTGATGCGTTTTTAGTGATGGGTTCTGATTTGATTGGTGCGTGTTCCTATATATAAAATAGTATTGTTTAACAATTTGTTTTGTTTCAATGCATAATAACTCTGCTCAGTTCCAATACATGAAATTGTAAATTTATTATGATATTATTAAAACGTCTGCTCAAGACCTTTTTTTTAAATTTTTACAATAGCTTTTCTAAGTAGTAGATAAGAAGACATGCAAAATATAAGCCACCTACCCAGTCCCCTTTTATTCGGTGGGTATCAACTTTTTTCGAATAATGCTCATTGCAAATTCACAAGTCCTATATTTTTGTTTAAATAACCATTATTTTCTCTTTTCCAGTGTTCGCAGAGACCTGAATCGTCAGTTAAGGCATCAGCGAAACCATATTAAATCAGTGTATTATGACACTAACGCTGTAATTGAGAAACTGAGGACCGCTGTAGAGGTAAATAATGTCAATGTATAGAACCAAAACGCATAGATATTATAGTATATAAGGAGGAGAGGGGGCGATCCTAACCCTTACCCCACTTAAAATAGGTGAGAAAGGGAAAATCTTTAAAATGACTGCGATTGTTATTACTATCTTACACCATTCATAAATATATTAAACTTTCAACTCACTATATGTACTTAGATACTTTATTTTTGGTAAATATACCTAAAACATTCCTGTCCTAAATATTTCAAAAATATTTCCACATGTCTAACACAAATATCTTGTTATTTTGGGGCCATCTATAAGTTACGTCGAATTCACTTTTTTTTATAAAAACTTGTGCGTATTTAATAAATATTCTATAATTAATTTTTGGGTAGTGTTGAATAGTTTTCACTTCTGAAAACCTGACAGAGATATCGCTAGTTAATGTAACCAATTATGTAGTGCTTTGGTTACTCAGTAGGGCATGATCGCTTGTCCCTGTAGTTCCGGGACCAGAATAGGGCTGAGGACGGCCATCGGGGGGTTTTAGTGCGGTAAAAATCCCACATAACCTCGCGTTGCTCCTACGGCGTCGGGTATCTTTTGAAGGTTTCCCCCTCGTGACAAATAAAATAAAAAAAAATAAAATGCATGATCGCTACGTGCAGGGTTACCTCCCCGTGCCGTATAGTGTGATGTTACATATTTTGCAATCTTACACATATACATTATTAAAATAAAACAGCACTTTTAAAATCATTTTTATTTCTATGAACATTATTATTTACAAATGTAATGTTTCAAATGTAACGTGACGAAATTTAGGACTCCTCCCCACCCTTTGTCGTAGGATATGACACTTTATCAACCCCCTCCCCTCGCGTTTAATGTGTGATCAAATTTATGGATGACCCTTTAGGATTTCGAAGGACTCTGAAAATCACAGATCTCTAGCTAAAGGACTGAAACTGACGTAAATAATTTCCAAAACTGATGTTTCAGGATACAGATTTGAATACCAACATCCGAAGACGATATGTGGAGAATTATCAAAACGCGCGCACAGAGCAGCACTTGCAGACCATCTGCGATAAGGACTCGAAGCCTCTCCAGAATATAATGCACTACAAGCAAAAGGCTGACCAAGAACAGAGAGTCCACATCGAAGTGGAACTTCTGACGAATATTGCTATAAACGTATTTTTTGTCTTTTTGTCGTTTTCTCTGTCTTTTTAAAATAATATACCGTACTGGTATTCTTAGGCTTACCAAACCTTTAAAATGAATACTTAAAGAACTTACAGGCTTGTATTTTTTCTTTGTGATTTTTTGTTCCACGCTTTAAGCAAGTTATAAACAATTATTTATTAATTTCTAATCCGCAAATAAATTTTAAAATGAGAGTCGTAGGTAGTTGCCTGATTTTTAAATCTCAGAAACTCACTGAGAGGCCTTGTGTGAAACAAAATGTGCAAATTAATCGATGCAACATGGATGAAAACACCATCCGAAGCAGTGGTAGATAGACAAATAATATTTAGTGAATTATTATAATATGAAATGATATACCGAACGAGCATGCAGTCTACCTCATTTTTAATTAATTGCTGACAATGTCACCAATGCATTTCTTATACCAGGAAACTCTCGAGAAAGTGGAGCAATGGATGAACAAATTTGACAGGGACATGGAGGCTATGGATTTGAAAATACAAAAAAAGAAAAATCAGTACGAGGACATGATTATGAAAGTAAAAAATTTGGAAACAATGGTAAGTTTTATTTTCTAATTATTTTATTCATATTAATGTTAATATTTCCTGTTAACGAAGCCCTTAATCTTATAAATAGATAGTATTTGTAATCCAAAAACGACTGGCTTTTCTATATCTCTCGCTCGTTTTCCATATGTCAATAAAATGATGTAAGTAGGTACTTTTAGCGTACAGTGTACTTTAAAGAGAATAGCAGTAGTAAAATTACTGATACTTGCATTTACAGTTGGTTCAAATTGACGACCATGACAATTAAATAAGGTATATCGATACAGAGATGCCTATGTAAATCTATAACAATTTTCTTCTCAGATCGAAGAGCACGCAAAAGAAATAAAGAACTGGGTGAAGTTCAAGGACGACAGAGAAGAGGCGCGCTTGTACCGCGAGAAGATGAACAAAGCTGCATTGACGGTGCAAGCGTGGTGGCGAGGCTTACTCGTGAGAAACCAGCTCGGACCATACAAGGTGGTCACGAGACGACCGCCGCCAACACCCGGAAAGAAGAAGAAATAATTAAGAAGACGACGACCCGCGTGGCGGAGCGGGTCACCATACCGGTCTAACACGAAGTGGGTTCCGGGCTCTATCCCCAGCCGAACAGACATCTGAATGATAAAATTAGATTTCTGTTCTGGGTCTGGGTGTTTGTGTATTCGTCTTTGTGTGAGTCTATGGTACCTACGACATAGGAGAAAACCCTAGTGTGGTAGAAATCGTAATACTAATATTGTTTGAACCACTAAATGCCTATCAGACGAGTTACCTTAGTGTTTTCGCCTCAAATCGCCTAGTAAAAACGGCTTCATCATTATGTACTATGTCTTGGTTAGAATATTATTATTATTATTATTTAAGGTAGATTACTTTGTTTTCTTTTAGGTAAGTTAAAAAATAATTTAATTTATGCAGCTAAACATTATTTGGTCATCCTTTTGTTTGCGTCAAAATGTTTTGGAGTTCTGTTGTAACATTTTAGTTGACAAAATTTTGGATTTTTTACTACTAACTACAATTATTTTAGACTTAATTTATTTTAGAGATTTGTATTTTAGACAGTTAGTTATACTTTTGTAAGTTTTATTATATGGATTTTTGCATTTGTTACTTTAATCTTTGCTCGCTATGATATTAAAGGTTCAAAATTACAAACTGTCTTTATATTCTAGTCAAATGATAGTAGGTACCTCTTGAAATATAGAAGCTAAGAAACAAGAAAATAAGCAAGAACTAGAACATAAGCTATTTTGAGTGGATATGACGGCAATATCTTAGCTTGTTCATGTAGAACTCCCGGTCGCAAGCATAAAATAAAAAACATGGCATTGTGTCAAAGTTGTAATTAATTCACGACCGAGCAGTATAGGTCGCGGGTTAGGTTGCAACTGGCAATATCAGAAGTGGCCCCGTAAGCAATTAGCAGCCAACAATGGGATGTCATGTATGCCTAATATCATTCTCGTAGTGGCGGATCGGTCACCATACCGGTCTGACACGCAGCGATTCCCGAGTTCGATCCTCAGCCATACATCTGGCTCATGTGAATGACGAGTTTAGATTTGTGTTCTGGGTCTGGATGTTTGTGTATTCGTGTGTCCATGGTACCTACGATACAGGATTTTTTTACTGTGGAGCTATGAATGTAGGAACGTAGTGTTCTTTAAACGGTATGGACAATGTATTATAAAGTTTGCGAAGATTGGTGTAATTAACCCCCCATTAACTACTATAAGTTAAGTTCCAAGAATATAAAAGACCAGTGACAGTACCCCAATGGACGAGCGATAGCTGACGACGACAGTCACTGACGATAGCAGATGACATACGGTGACGGTCCGCAATCGGCGCTCATGAATAATACTTATAATAATCTAAAATTGGGCTGCATGATTTTAATTCCATGTAATTCTTGTTTAAAAACAAGTTTTTTTAATATGTACCTATCTATCAAAATTAGATTCAAGGAAATCAAAACTGGATAACTGGCTGTAAAAGAACGAAGTTAAATTATTTCATGCATATGTGAAAAACTACAAATTCAGATGACAATCGAAGTCATTGTTTGACTTCAACAAAAATAATCATTTTTTGTTGAAAAGTAATTTATTTGGTAATAATTTATTTAGCTATCTAACAAAAGAAGTATGCAACGTTTGCGAATAGTAAGCATTGTGGACGATACCTGGGGCTGTGGTGTCGTTTACGGCGATGGACCAGAGGAGGAAATTAAAAATGTAAGGTTCTTGATGCGGTAAATTTTTAACACTATTAGTTCATATAGCTAAACACTATTTTTAAGATGTAGAACGTATTTAGTTAGGCGGGGGAGGTATCGCCACAAGTCTTTCTGTGAAGCGATTCTTGCGTTTTGTTCGAAGGGTAAGGTTGCCGGCTCATTTTCATATGGGGCAGCCCTGGATCTAGGGCGGTAAGTTCAGAGGGCGGTAAATTCAAACTGACTGATTTGAGTTTAATCATTGGGACGCCTAGTCAGTAGGAAGTTTAACTCTTGACCGTGTACGTTTTAAATGTCCACCAATTTTATTAATGGCCATCTTATGCTGAAATGATTAAAATAGTAAAAATAAATTGAATTGAGCAGGGGTGGCAGTTTTAAGTTCTTGCCTCGCCTATAAATAAGCGAGAATCTTAGAACTCGGGAGTAGCAACGCTTCTGCGATTGACTTCAGATAGAAGTATGAATGCTATGTAGGAATTTGCTTGGATATATCCATGGACAACAGGGACCATTTACCAGATGGACTGCATGCTCGTTTGCTACTTCAGGCGTATTAAAAAGGCGTGTAACTGGAGTACCCTAAGCGCATTGTCGAGTTCGATTTTCGATGTTTCGTTTTCTATTTGTACGAGAACGATCTGCTATTGTAGATGCTTCACACATTATTAAATACTTTTTATATTCAGTTATGATACTAACTGTTT
This sequence comes from Cecropterus toxeus, assembly GCA_018249875.1. NCBI lineage: Eukaryota > Metazoa > Arthropoda > Insecta > Lepidoptera > Hesperiidae > Cecropterus > Cecropterus toxeus. The sequence continues at coordinate 4,822 of DWNE01006032.1, read as the reverse complement.
TATGATGGTTTTAAAGGTATGTAGGTAATTAAAATAAATATTTAAAGTGAATTTGTCGCTAATTATAATCATGTAAACGAATAGTGAGTTTTAATCATTCTTTCAAAGTCATTTGATTTTCATTAGGTAAACAAATGGTTTAAATGGCTATTGCAATTAATTATTGGGCAATTAATTAAGATTCTTTGCAAAAAACTCCGTATTCCAATTCAAATTTGTAACATTAGTTTTTATTAGAGATGTACCCCATACGATTATGTATTAGTATTAGTATTAGTATGTATACCATACGATTTATCAATTTCATTCATTCGATTACTACGTACGAAGCTATATTCGAAAATCTAATAAAAATGTTCAATGATAATTTTGTTAAACAGGATTCATTTCCCGAAGACATTAATATATCATCAAAACTTTTATTACAAAACAATGATAAATACGATGTTTATGAGCGAAATGACACTGATGAAGAAGAAACCGATTCTAACGATAGGTATGAACACAATAATCACTGGTTAGCGTTAAACGTGACTGTTTCAATTCGAAAAAGTTTATTATTTAAGAATGAACATAGAAGCTTGATAGAAACATAGTTAACTAGCTAAGTAATGTTACATTAATTTGTTCTAAAATTTGTTGCAGTTTTACGTATTTACAAGCGTCATTATTTGCCACAGTTCTGGAAGATACATTGATGGAATTGCGTATACTTGGTATAATATAAACTGTTATCTTATTGTAATAGTCCTTAAAGTTTTTCAGAGTATATTTATAACCATTATTTACTTTTCTAGTGGAATGTAACAATGAATTACGGGTGGCCAAAACAGACGTTGACATGAGCATGTTAATAACACATAAATATGGAGTAGTTCAACCTGCAACCATCGATGATTTAGATGGCATTGATCCTCATTTGCTTCAGTGTGATGCATACAAGCTTAATAAACTTGATGCGGATAGGTGAGTTACAAATGAAGTCGTTCAATATATATATATTTTCTAAAATATATAATGTTTTTTTTTTCTTTTATTAATAATTTTTTTTAGGAAATACTTCATGGACGTTTTTCTATTGATTTACAAAGAAATGACTTTGTGTAAAACTTTTGGGGCATTAGAAGATTTTGTGAACAGTATTATTAGGAAGGAAAGTGAAAGAATCTCTTTATTTGAAGACGAGGCCAAGAATAGAATGTTAGTTAATTTTTTTGTTTAATAAATTTAGGTCGTGAAAAATAAAATTCTATTATTCATTTTCATACTTTTGTTTATATACAGATTGCGACGGGAATTAAACAAACAATTAAGACAACGACGTAATCATATAACATCTGTCGTTTATGATGCTGATACTACTATTGATAGACTGTACATGCTACTAGAGGTAAGAAATGATTTTCATAAGCATTAATACTAATATCTTTAAATAATAGCATGTTAATCAATATTTTATAATTTTAGGACGCACCTTTAAATTCTGAAATTCGTAGTAGATACGTCGATAATTGGCAGCGGGCTCGTACGGAACAACATATACAGACAATTGAAGACCAAGAAGCTCAACCTACCAGAATCATAGATTATTACAAACGAAGGACTGATTATGAACAGAGAGTTCATTCTGAAGTGGAGCTTTTGACTAATATTATAATAAATGTATTTTTACTGTTACCAGATTACCATTGAAGTACACAGAATGTAAAATACTCAGTAAAATATATTCATAAATGGACTATTTTTCTAGGAAACTCTAGCAAAAGTAGAAAGTTGGATGAACAAATATGATAAAGATATGGAGGCACTTGATCTTAAAATACAAATAAAGAAAAATGATTATCAAAATATGCTTGATAGAAGAGTGGAGCTTGAGGAAACGGTACTTATAAAATAATTGAGTTGAATCAAGTTCTTTTTGTAAGTCCTCATAATTATTCTAATTATATTACAGATTGAGAAACGTGATAAAATGATGAAGGAGTGGGTTGAGTTTAAGGAAATACGTGAGAAAGCCCGTCAGTATCATAAGAAAATGACTGATTCCGCAATTACAGTCCAGGCATGGTGGAGAGGATTATTAGTAAGACGTCAATTAGGACCTTTTAAAGTAGCTAAGAAGAAGGGTGGTGGCCCTGACGCTAAGAAGAAGCAATTAAAATAAGCTATTTTAATTATATTATATATTCTATACTTAATTATCATACTTTGTTATTTAATTATGTATTATGACACTTTGTTATTTGAATTCTTAACATTTTTATTCAATAAATTGCTATTACTTTGATCGTGTGCTTATTAAGAAAAATAGAGTCCATATCCAATCAGAGTTTGTGTAATTTGTAATGGAATTATCGTATGTTCTGATAAAAATAAACCAAGGAATTACGCTAGGAACAATTTAAATCTACATGAATGCTTAATAAGTTTTTAAAGATGGTCTGACTTTTTTGTGGTTTCGCTACGACGGTATCTCTACCTATCCTTAATAATTATCTTAGTGTAAAGTTCTCGGAGGTAGTAATAGCTTTGCGGTAGTGGCCACTTGCCATCAAGTGAACCGGACTCGTTTGTTCTCTTATACGAAAAGAAAAATGCCGTTGTAAGCAAAATTGTAAATTTCTTAGGAAGTTTTGGTGGCCTGTCATTGCAGTAGTTTTTTGGTAGGATTAAATACTTTACTTAACATTGTAAAGAAGAATGCTAACTAGTCTACCACGGTATGCGTCGGCGACATTCAATATTCTTTAGATAATAGATATACACAAAACATTATATACGCTGGAAGTGTAATAATATTGCAATAAAATTCCTTTATTTATTTCTTATATATAAAATTTTTCCAGTTGAAACCTTCGTTGAATGATAGATTTATTGTTCGCATTCATACCAAGAATATAGGTATCGATTTTCATACTCGTAGTTAAATCGGAATCGTACATCACTATTCTCCAGCACTGCAAACGTCAATGGCGTCACGTGACCTTTCTAACCAATCACAACACAGCTTTGACATACATAAAAACTAACTAACTTCATGAGATTATTGCAAACTTAATTTTTCGCTTTATTTACTAATTTTATATTACTTATGCCGAAAAAAGAGGTGAGTTCGAAACCGACACAAAAGTTTTCCATACCACAAGCTTAAAATATCATGTGGTTGTGTGTTACAAAAAGTAGTAATATCAGTGTTGTCGGCATTTCCGATACGCTTGACTCGGAGAATACTATGCCATGCCATGTCAGTTCGTTTATGGTATGCGGTTCTGCATAATTTACGTGTGTAAAATCGTCGTTTATTTGTGAATCAAGTCAAATATCGTTGGTGTGAAAGTTTTTAGTGAGGACTGTTGTTCGCAGGAGGCAATGAAGACGAAAATTGACAAAAACGCCGAGGAAAACGACCCGGAGGTGAGTTGTTTATAACGTAATCTGAGTATTATATTCTTTGCCAATAAGAACTAATTGGAATCTGCGACGTATGTACGCTCTGCCGTGCGATGTAAGATATCTTATGGTTATCAGTGTGTTTTGTCTCCGTAGCCTACATTTTCTCTTTGATTTTCGCTAAAAGTTTGACACATGCCGTCTGTGATGTAATTTATTTTTAACAGACTTCGTTTCATTCATGTTCCTAGTTTTGATTTTTCCGTTACGTTATGAAGATTCTTGTGCTTAAACACAAGTAACTGTTTCAATATACGTTTAATATTCGTTTATAATACTATTATAGATGAATTTGTAAAGACATTGTTGTACAAATCTATATACGGTATGCCTTTTAATGGGAAACTAATTAGTCAATTAGTTTCTCGTTAAAAAGCATATGAAGACCCAACATTAATAAAATCAATAGACTTGTTAACCAAAAAATGTGTTACAGTAGCACATCACATGTCACAAGATAATCGCTAAGTAGGAGTGACCTTAGAAGATTAGGGTCCAAAAGCTTTCTCCCACAAAACCTTGTAAGTACTTAAGTCCGTTGGCAACCTTTGGCGATGGTAAAATATGAAAATATAAAAAAAATCTAATTCTCAAGTCTCAGTCTGTAAATGATGTTCATTTTTATACTTGAAGACCAAAGAATTGCTACCCTGTAAGACTAAGTTGCATAATCTATTTTTTTTTATAAGAATGAAGTAGCAAACAAGCATGCAGTTCACCTGATGGTAAATGTTTACTGCCACCGAATGACATCTGTACGCAACTTCATATAGAACAGGGGTTCTATGTAAATAATATGATGTCTCGCTACTCCCGAAGGCTAAGATGGTCACCTCATATATAAATTAGCGGGTAACCACACCCTTCCATCAAAACGCAAGAACTTCTTTGGACTAGAAATAGATGGCGGTGGTACTTCCCCGGTAGAACTACACTGGTTCTACCACCTGATATGTTTCAATGCAGAATACACTTGTCTCTGCTATTATTACATAAAAAGGTGTGTCAGGAGAGGTTCCGGACTCAAACCATAAAATCTTATACTATCTTATACTGGCGATGGGTGACAAGTTCTTTGGTAATGACTACTATAGCTAGATTAAGTACCTTCCAAACAATGATACGGGATCTGGCACTGCCTTAAATATTTATCAGTTTGTTTCCTGAGCTTGAATCCGATTTAACCTATATGAGAGTTAGATCTGTATCCAGATTAGATTCAAAACTGAATAATCTTATTTTACTAATATTATAAAGGACGAAGTTTGTGAGGATATGTATGTATATATATATCTTTGTTATTCTTAGATTTTTTTTATTAGATTGGAGTAGCAAGCAAGCATCTAACTGTTGGTAAGTGGTTACTGCCACC
>DWNE01006031.1:0-13424 GCA_018249875.1 Cecropterus toxeus | reverse complement strand
TCTGTGATAGACTTCATATAGAACCCCTGTTCTATATGAAGTTGCTTGCAAATGTCCATGGGTGGCAGTAACCACTTACCATCAGGTGGGCTGCTTGCTCGTTTGTTACTTCATATTTATATAAAAAAAATATACACGAAAATAATTATTTGTCTGTCGCGTTCACGTTTTTAAATAATAAACGACCTAAATTAAACCTTATTCCTTTGAACTAGATTGAATTAAGATTGTAATTCAAAATGGCGGATTTTTTGTATACGTTTCTAATTTCATATTTGCCACCGACATTTTTGGGTTGAATTAAGATTGTAATTTAAAATGGCGAATGTTTGTATACGTTTCTAACTTCACATATGTCACCACCATTATGGATTATAATCCTAATGAAGTAAAAGGTATTTATATAATTAAAATAATATGTTATGTATTGTGTGCTGCGAGGCAAATATCGACTCCAAACTCGTTTCATCTATGTAAGTGACCGTCAACATAGTTGCTATCACTGTAATTTACTTGACAGAGATAAAGACGCTATTTTAAAGCTCTTGAACTTAACCTAATAAATATTATAGGGGAAAGTAAATTAAATTAGAGGTCCGTATATGTGGATATTTAATAAATGAGAATAATATAATTCAACAGTAAAAAGTGTTGTTAATAGTAAAAAGTAAAACTCTGTCTTTTTTATAAAAAAAAAATAGTCATCCATCTTGTGGCCTCCATTACAGGCGCTCAAAGATGGCCGATTACAATTAAAATGTCAATGTCAATGATGGATTGTCAAATTACTAAAAGGTACGCGAAATTTCAGCTCAATCGGTTTAACGAATCGAGTTAACTGTTTAAATTTCATTGTAGGATTTGATCCACACTTAGTAACTGTGCAAAATTTTATACAACATAACTTAACGTAACTACTTAACAAGAACGAGTTTTGCCTTCGGCTCTGCTTAAAAGACTCGTGCGCTCCCTAATAAAAAGTGCCGATAGAAATGTTTTGGCCGATATGCGAAGAATAACACTCCAAAAATTTAATCGCAACCGTGCAATTATTATTAAATTTATTTAGGTCTAAGTCAGTGATTTCCAGATTTATTCTCGTGTCAAGTTTTTACATCATTAAAATTATACAATGCAACAAAATGACGGAATTGACTACTGTTTATTTATTTCTCGATAGTGCATTGAAGTAAAAAGGTTTTTTTAACTTTTTAAATATAAGTCTATTAGGACGATTTCCAACCAAACCAACCAACATTATAGATATTCGAGAACTGGTGTAAAATGAATAATTATATTAAATTAGCATTGAAAAAACTGCGCAAACAACGATGCGTTTTTTATGACCAACATAAATAATTTACAGCGCTGATACCGGTATTTAACCGATAATTGATAAGTAAACTTACTGATTGCGTAGATTGCAACGTTAAAAGTATTAAGAAAAGTAAATTCAATGTCACATTCATAATGTTAAGGCAGGTATCAACAATGTATAAAAATATTTAAAAAATAAAATTATATAATATAACTAGCTGACCCGACATATTTTGTTCTGTCTTAACTATGAATTTTAAAATCGAGCAAGCAAGACCGGCTGATTGTTTTTTTATTTAATTACTCGCACAATTTTCTTATTTTTTGTTTTATAAACCTTCTTCCGACAATAACTAACATAACAAAAAACAAATTAGCGAAATCAGTACAACCGTTCACGCGTGATGCCTAAACGAAAGGAAATAGGGATTAATTTTTATATATAGATACAGTAATTATGGTACAAATGCTAGACAAATGCAGCTTCAAAGCGAGCTATCATCAAAATGAGCGTAGAAACTGTCTAACTAAGACACTGTTTAACAGTAAGATATACAAAGCAAGTTTAATTAAACATATATCGAGCTCGTCTGAAATGATTTTAAATTAAAACATGTAATAATAATAATTTGATTACACGTACCTTTAGACACCTGGGATTAAAATAAGTGTAACACTTTCAAGGATAAATGTCTCTTAAGGCTTCTCTTCGCGGAGGCTTTTACGCGAGTTCGCCCTACGAAGTGCGCGTTTCGACTGTAGGGCGGGCGGCGCTTTCAAGGCAACGTAGGCGTACGAACTACTTTACTAAAGTAACTCGATGGTTTCTCGTAGTTTATTGAACTTTAAGTTTTTATGGTTCTTAAGGTTTGATAGATTTTAAAGTTAGTGTAGTACTAGGTGTAAAAATAATAAATGTTGTACTAAAATAGTAATTCCTTTTCAAAATAAAAAAATATAAGTATACAAGTAATTTCATTTAATTTCAGAGGACAGGTAACCCGAGCACTAAGCAAATTTGTCAACTTCAAGCTTCAAATGGCTCCGAGTGTATAAAATGTCCACAAAACCAGATGTGGTAAATACTAAAATATGTTTTTACTAAAAATATTTATTGGTACTTTTAAAAATATGGGATATGTTCGTGTATATTGTTTTTCGCTTTTAGTGTTTAGGGACCGCCGAATAATATTTTTTTATAATAATAACACTGTCTTTGAGAAATAAATTAAAAGCAGCAAAAGTGATATTCATTCTTGATTGTGCTGTACGTATATGTATGTATATACTAGTCTTCAAGGGGTGCAATAAAAACCATATTAGCAAATCATTATTCATGACCAACAAACTTTGCGAACTACATATATCGTTATATTACATCAATAAAGACATCAACAAATATTTTTAAATATCGTCACCTAGACAATGTAACATATCATGGAGTTAACCACTTGACCAAAATATCACAAAATCAATTTTAAAAAAGTTATTACTGTACGTTTTAACAGTTATAAAGTCATAAAACTTTATCGACTTATTCGTGAGATAGTGACCGTGGTAGGGGATGATTGCAACGTTTTGTAGACGCGTGCACCGCTAGCAGCCGTAGGCACTAGAGCTTTCAGCGACCTCGCTTTTTTGCGGCAGCGCGATTGCAAATCACCGCATTTGTGCTTTATGTGTTAACTAGCAATGACACGCGACATTATCCGCGAAATTATTATAGGTATAACATTATATTTATATCGATATTGCTGCGACATGCATACATTTTTAATTTGTGAATAACTTTTATTCCTAATATTAAGATATGTCTCATTTAAGAATCAAATAAAATTGACACCTCCGGGGACTTAAACATAAAAATTAAGAGCCGTGATACATCCAACCTAACTTAAACCTAATAATAACCTAACTTAAACTTAAACCTAATAGCTTCTAATTTTGGGTCTATTTTTTACATCTGCGCAAAATTTTACCTGCTCGATAGTTGGTAAATTATCATAATTAATAATAAATATAAAAAATGGCAATAATTCAATTTGATTTTGGAAAAATAGTGTAAGTCCTTTCTAGGGTTCCATCTATTTCGACGTCTTTCGGCTTCCTTGGAAGCATAACAGACAGAAAAATACAAAGTTACTTTCACGTTTATTATTATAGAATATTAGAGTGGGAAATATTTAATATTGTCTTGTTTAATTATGTATTGTCTAGCCTCGCGTGCATTTTAAAAGTCAGATCTTAAGATAATACAAAATTTAGCAAAATATATATTTTTTTAATTTTGGGTCAATATTTATGACAACAAGACAAAGCCTTTTCAACAAAAGAACAACACATCGTCTTCTATATATTAAATATTTAATATTATCAGTTTATTGCATGTGATATTGCAGGTAGGACTATTTAATTACGCGTTAATTAATCGAAACTATACAAATCTAGAAAAGTTACTGTAATTTCGTCAATTACAGCTCTGTACATAGTAGTTTCGTTAATAAGTGTACGAGAGAACTTTTAAAGGACTTGCTTTTGCGAATGCGCAAATGAAAACACTGCGTTTGTAGCCGTTTCGTTTATGACAAAAAAACCGGCCAAGTGCGAGTCGGAACTGTTTCGTATCATTATCTATAAAGAACGTCACAAAAGTCACGTTAGCTATATTTATATTGGTATATTCCCCCCTGAAATATTTATATTGTTTTTAGTAGTTCGTTGTCATAGCAGCATCAAAAATTCGTCTGTGAAAATTTCAACTTTACTGAGATCACGGTTCATGAGACAGCCTGACAGACAGACGGAAACGGATGTCGGGTACGGAACCCTAAAAACGGATTTTTAATTTTTTTATGCATTCTTAGGATGTAGTGTGCTAAAGAAATGGACATACTTACATAAGCTGAAAAACATTACCCTTGTTCTGACATACGTAGGTTCATACAAAAAGGACATACATAAATACATATATATACATACGCCGAAAAACATTACCCTCCTGACGTTTATCTGACTGTTTACTTCCTTTAACCGACTGGTAAAATAAGTCGGTAAAAAAAGTTACGTCTGTTGAATTATATCATTCAAATTAATAGTTAGACATACTACATACAAATACACTGCAATGCACGCTCATTCTGTTATCGAATCGTCAAGTAGGTAATGTAAATTAATTGTTAATTTACTAAGAAGAATATTGAATTATCTTTATTTACACCTGGAAACCTGCTGCAGCCCTCTGCAATGTTTACATCCATATGTTTCTCAGAGCTGGGCAAACTGACTTAATAGGCTACAGGTTATTATCTATATCAGGCATTTTTTGTATGGAAGTAGGATACGAGCATACTGTTCATCTGATGGTAAGTGGCCACAGCCGCCCATGGACATCTGTAATCCCAGATAAGATCAGACTTACCTGGGAATAGCCACAGATGAGATACTAAGTTGGAACGCCTTAGATACCATACCCTTTAGACCAGAACACAGGAGCATACTCCCATTATTAGGCAAACATAGGTGTGGCAGTGTTGCTTCAGAAGTCGTATCAAGAAGTGTTTTTGTCACCAAAATAAAATTGCCTTGAAAATCTATAATTTAATCATTTTTCATCAGTAAATTGCAACCCGGGCGAATCACGGACGCGTCTTTAGTGCCTATTGCATAAATACGAAATAGTACCGAGTATCTGCGGATAAAAACTAGTGACATCGTTAAAAACATTAAAACAAAAAAACCCGACTACTTAAACGAAATTTTTGTTCATAATGATATTAATTTAATGTTTCTTTTTTAGTTTTCATCAAAATAGTCAAGTAAAAGTGTTATAATATATATATATATTATAATATATATATATATTTCCAAACGCCATTTTAATAATCATATAGCCCATGTCATTCTGAAAACTTTGATGATTGTAATGATATGTCACACGTCAAAATTTGTCAAGCCCTTAGGGCTGTAGCGCGTGCCAAAGAAAAAGACATAGATACAAACATTTTGACGCAGACGGGTGATAAGACTTTATGGTGTCTATACCTGGACAGTAAAATTTCAGACAGCTGAATGAAAATTCAAGTGAATCACATCTTGTACCGTATGTATTCGCATTGAGTGGCTTACGTTGGGACGTTCTTGGTGGCGTGTTTTAATGAGCGACGCGCCGCGCCGTGGCTCCCTTTGTTTGCACACAATGAAGTCTGGGTGTACGGGCGTGGGGCGAAGTTTCCTTGTTAATATTCCATGTTTGGTGTCTGTTAGCTAAACGACGGAAGCCCACTGTATCGGCTTACTTGTAGGCTTCCTTTTTTATGGTAATGAAGTGACAATCGCGTGTGCAAGCTTGAGCTAAGTAGCTCCTGCACCCCACGATCGTGGATACTCATAGATATAAAAGTAACTAATATAATTCGAGCATAACACTCTTTGATCTAAGATAGTTTAAATACCTTTCTTGCGCCCCTTAAACAAAAATGTTGTAAAATGTTGACAATAAACTCAACAGCGGATTGTTTTTGAGAGGTGATCAAAGGATCCCAAAATAATATGTTTTTTGAAGTCACCTATGATCACCCAGTTGATTATGTCTCAGGTGATCAAAGGACATCAATGAGTCGCCTTTGATTGGCTAGGTAATATCAGGGTGATCAAAGTGGAATACTCCTCAAACTCATTTAGTGACAGTGACATCTTCGACAAACCCATCGTATCACGTCTATTGATACTAACGTGATTTATAAACAACTAGTTTATTCCTGCGGCTTTGTTTGCGTTCCAGGTCATACACTATCTGCATGCCAAAAATGAGAAAAACCAGTAGTTTTTGCGTGAAAGAGTAACAAACACACCTACATCCTCACCAACTTTCGTATTTATAAAACTATAGATAAGACACAATATTTAACAATAATAATATTGAAGAACTTCTAAAAACAACACCTTTATAGCTCAGTGTACTTTAGAACAGTTCTAGTTTAGTATAGGATTAACGAAGTCCAATTTTCTGCTAAGTACATCGTAATTGTAGTATTTAGGAATATGTTATACAAACGATTAAGGAAGACCATTGTGTTGCTATTACAAGTGATATCGGCGATGCTAATGAGGGTACGCTTATTATAAATCGAACATTGACCCCGGCTCAGCCGGTTCCGGATAATCGGTATACGCGTTGAGTTGTATTAGACGCTTAATCAATTAAGGTGTTTAAGGGATTACTACTAATACTGATCGGAGACAAACACAAAGATCCGATTATAGAATAAAGCTGAAAAAGGTTGTAACAATTACAGCGAAATGGATTTAAATCATTTATTAGTCCTCAACATTAATTACATTCGCTTATTGTACTTTGTAACGAATGAGATGATGTTTTCTGGAAATTGTAAACGGTATTAAGAGGCCTAATCCATACAATTTTTATATTTTAAAAAATATTTCAAAAACCGTAAACGTTAATATGATGCCAATTTCGCGACACTCGTGTATGTGCATATTGGTTTTGTATGTAGGGTGTACCAACATTGCACGGACAAAATATAGTATTTTTTAAAGTAAATAGTAATATAGAGTATTATTGCTTTTTTTACTCCATAGTACGCAAACCCGAAATACAGTACAATACTATATATTAATTATAGTACAGGTGACAACCCTAAATATATGTAGAATGCGCTGCGACTATGTTTACGGTAATTTTCCCTCACACCACGAAAAGTGCAGGACATGGCCTGCCCTGACGCACACCCTGCTGTCCCATCATGTACATATATGTATGTACAAATGTATTCATGTACCATACTGGACTCGAGTTTTTCGGCTGTTTTTGGCAACTTTTAAGATGTAATTAAATCTAAATATATATAACCCAAAGGGGACTGACTGACTGACATAGAGATCTATCAACGCACAACTCAAACCACTGGACGGTACGGGCTGGAATTTGGCATGCAGGTAGATGTTATGACGTAGGCATCCGCTAAGAAAGGATTGATCAATTCTATCCCCTATTTTATAGGGATGAAATTTTGTATGAAACTTTGTCAATTTTAATACTTCTTAACGCGAGCGAAGCCGCAGGCAGCAGCTAGTTCTTGTATTAATTTATTTTTTAGAAAATTAAATTTAAAACAACGTTGAACGTTTAGTTTAGTTCCTATCATAGGTAACATTCAAATTACAAATGATTTAATAAGTGTATCGTTAAATTGATTTAATAACTAATTTCCATATAATTGATTTATTTCTTGCCACAGCATACACCCAACAGAAAGATTTCTCAATTGAAATAGTGACACGAGGTTTCCTTTAGCACTGTGGAGAATGCAGTTAGTAATGGAACACGACCGAGCGAGAATACGATGTCTGGTCGGGAAATGCACGATATTAATTCTGCGACGTAAAAAAATTCGTCGACTTTGATATCGCTCTCGAAATTTTCATATAAAATCATGGAATCCGTGACGAATTTTGGGAAAATGCTTGTAAACAAAACGTTTCATTTTAAAAATTGCATTCAATTAAAGCGTAACTTTTATCCGTACATTACGGCGCGCTCTCAACACACTGTACACTATTAAAATAGTTAAAAACATTACAACAAAAAACGCGACTGCTAAAAACTAAAATTTTGCTCATAATGACATGTATTTAATTTAATGCTTATATGAGTTTTCGTCAAAATAGTCAAGTAAAAGTATGATACTTCAATTAAATGATTTAGATTGGTATATTTACTAGCTTTCATTTGATACCCATATTTTCGTAATAGTAAAAAATTGGTACCCTCCATTTCCATGCGCCCTTTTTTTTAAATAATATTGCCCATGTCACTATGCAAACTGAGACGATTCTAATGATATGACATACGTCACAATCGGTCAAGCCGTTTCGGCTGTAGCGCGTGCCATAGAAATTGACATACATACAAACAAACAAAGATAAAAACATACATACGCTTCAAAACCTTACTCTCCCTCTGACGCAGTCGGGTAATAGAAACAAAGAGATAAAAGGATAGAAGGCGTCCGCAGTAAAATATACGTTCGCCTCTGAAATTGTGAGCTTTTCCATAGCACTCCGGAAAATGCGATAGTGTTCCCGGGCGACGGACGGAACGGAATCGCGCCGGGGAATTCGGGGGTATTAATTTCAGAACTGTTTGCCGGTTTTGACATTTACATCCGAAATCCCGTTTCGAAAATTTATCTCGGCGATTAAGTTTTCGAAGGGTTTCAATTGTGCAGGCAATTTTATTTTGACCGGAATAACTATTATTAAAAGGAGGATTTAATCTTTACATAAATACCAATAAAACTTGAATATCAAGTTGCAAGCGACAATAATATAAGAAATTATGTCAAAAATTAACGTAAACACATTTTAAAATATTTTAACCAATTAATATCAATGAAATAAACATCGATTATATATTTAAAGTCCAATCAAAACTATATTATGATGACGCAAAATTCCATCTGACCATTTAGCCAGTTATAGGTACAATAACTGCACAGTATACACAATCTTTACTTAAGATGAAATATTAAATTAATTTTAACCTTATGTGTATAATTAGAAAGTACAAAATCGAATAGTTTCAATTATCTTTTTGTCATAACATTGAAATTGAATCGAATCGATGCGTGTGGGTGACCCTATCACTCGTAAATTAGTACCATAATAAGAGACTTATGTGTATTCCTGCAGCAACAAATACACTCAAAGACTAAAGGTAAAATCCACTTACACCCAGACCTAGAACAGAACCTGGAACCCATTCCATATCGGACCTATATGGTGACCGCTTCGCCACACGGGTAGTCAATTCATTGAGGTTTTATGGAAATTGGGTGGAATATGGCAGTAATTGTTGAAGATGGCGTAAAAATCACGCCGAAGGAGGTGTAATAACGTACAGCGCGTAAACCAATAAAGAAATATGAAAACAATGTGTGACGGAATTATGCCTCTTAAAAAGATGTAAAATTAAGCCCTAGACTGATGTCTATCTTTTACAGATTTAATTCGATATAATCTATCTTTTACAGTTTTGCAGATATAAAAAAGAGGCTGTGTTAGTCAGTTTATCAATACTGCTTGGCTATGAGATGGAAAAAAGAATCAAAAGACATTATCCAATTATCAGGTAAAACTAAACGATATAGTTAAGCAATCAGAAATCTTAAACAAAATAATATGTTCCTTTTGTACACAAAGTTTGGCAGAATTTGTCGATGTTATATACAAAGAAATAAATAAGGTTCTTTGTTTTTGTATCCATTCCATTCCCCTCTTTTTCAAATATTAGCATGATTGGAGATAAAATACATTAACGTGTAATGAATATCAGTTACAGTTTATGTACTCACAAGCTCGAAGCTCGACAAAAAAATGCAAGCGACATACGCTATGCTATCTATGTAAAACGTAGGCGGCTTACTATTTTACTACATCACACTTAAACACACTCGCAAAATAGCAAGTTATATATCAAGGTATACATAAGTGTATACATCAATATATGTCTGTCAGCAAGCTGTCTGTCAGTCAGTGTTTAATACGTCAATAGGAATGACACTGTCAAAGTATACCGTAAAAACTTCACTAAAATTATAACATAGTGAAGATTAAATTAAATTAAATTTTCACTTTCTCATTACAACAAGAAATATAACGCGTATTGCAACAAACAACATTGATAACACACAACCGTACGTTCAAAACACCGGCCACATAGATTCAACTGGCGAAATTAATGTAAACTGATAATAATTTGATAAGTGTTGATTATGTTGATAAATATTTGTCAATTGGGGTTACACCTACGTTTCAATCACAAATAGATATGTTATTTATTAACTTTAAATAAAAATGTAAAAAAAGACAAATATAACGTAGATTCATATAAAATGAACATAGATTAAAATCACTGTTATAGAGGGAGGCGTGACTAAGAAATGGAATTGAAGGCACGCTGAATAGGAAAAAATGTAATTAAGTTTTCGGACATATCCATAAAGGACATCACTGGAGCCCTTGGTTATTTTTTTAAATTTTATTTTAAGTATAAATAAAACTTTCGCCGAATTATTTATATGATATTGTCAATTACGATAATTCCTTTTAATCAAAGATCTTAATTACTACAAAAACATCACAATGCACGTTCTATTTTACCAATATTGCCTTTACTAAACAAACCTCAGTGCACTAATTGTAGTTATCAGAACGACACCTCGTTCGATACTTTGATAACATTATCATCATTTAACGTACAATGTACGCAGTTTAAAGAGAGACCCTAGTAATTTGGGAGTAAAATGTACTGTATATTTGCTGGTCATTGGTTTCTTTTTTGCTCTCGTTATCTTTTATTTTCTTCACTTGTACCTAAATAATTACCTAAACAACAAACGATGTAGGTAATAGAATATTTTGACTCAATTACCTATTTTTTACTGTCGTGAAGATGTGATGATGGAGCAAGGAAATGGATGGTAAATCTTTTTAGAGACTATTTGCGAAACACTTCAAATTTGGGCCCAAATATTTCGTATTGACCATTACACTACTTGCTCATGTCAGCAAACAGCCCTGAAAAAGGGATCGGTGAGCGGACATCATTAATTATATGTGAATATAAATTTAATGGGGTTATTCTATGTATGTACAAGCATTAGCCAGTAAATTATATTCACATATAATAGGCACCATTTCTCTTTGAACATGTTTTTAATTAGCGTCTTGCCTAAAGTTAATGAACCGGCAAGCACCTGACAGCGTCGGATGCACCGAAGCCGTGTATTAAGGCTTCATCACGGCAATTTAACGGTGTTTTATGGTTTGGAAACTGGCGATACGGGTGCCACACCCCATACGTTATTTACTGCCGTTCGTAATTTATATGCAGTACAGTCTCACATCCATTAATGAAATCGATGACAGTTTGTTATTTCAATAATAGTTATTTTTTTAACCTTGTTATTTTGGCATAACTTGTAGAAAACAACGCAAACTTTAATTGTTGCTTTGTCTGTCTCAGTGTTTAAAATTATATTCCTAAGATCATTTAAAAATTACAAAGGAAGGTAATGACCGCGTAATGTAGTTACTATTTCTTTGATACAGGATGTCATTTAATGGAAATTTTATTAAGTTTAATAAGATTAAATATCAATAAGCCAGCCACATATCAATTTGAGGTTACTTTAGAATGTGTCGAGGATATAATTCATTTTTGTGTTTGTGTTGAATAATGCTTCAACATCAGGAAGTACATATATGGAAAAACACAGACAGGAATGCACAATAACGCCACGCAACGCCATAGATGTCACATTTACCCCGGTGTTTATTTGCGCCAATGACAGTTTCCCTATACACTTTTGTTAGCTTTGATATGAGCACAATCTCTTTCAGTACAGCAGTATTTATAAGAGAACTGACGTATTTATGTTTTTGATATTAAGTATTGCTTTATACGACTGAACACCCGCGTGGCGGAGCGGTCACAATACCGCTCTGGCACGTAGTGGGTCCCGGGTTTGATCCTCGGCCAGACAGAAATGTGAATGACGAATGTAGATTTCTGTTTTGGGTCTGGGTGTTTGTGTATACGTCTTTGTGTGTCCATGGCACCCACGACACAGGAGAAAATCCTACTGTGGGGCTATGAGTGTAAAAAGCGTTTATGTTTATGATATTTATTAACATGGCGAGGACCAAAATAATGTAATATATTTCATAAAGAGATCTGTCTGCACGCTTTAATCTAACTAAAGGGTAGAACGGGAAGAAAAGTAAGCAATAATCACATGAGCCACGTTACGGATCCGCAGATGAAAGCAGTTAAATACTAAGATATATATAATGGTGCCTAGTGCTATAGAAGGTACTATGGAAAATAGAAATACTTTTTAGTAAGTTACGTATACTGGTATCGATACTAATGTAATAGACAACAAACTGAGAATATATACTGTGAAATGTATTCTCTCTATAAATTGTGTTTGTTTTATTGTGACGCATTTTTGTTCCATCGAGTTTCAAATTACAACTATTCAAAACAAGTTTTACTGCAAAAATATAGCCGGTTCAGGCCTCAAAAATATACAATTTTACACAGTTGTAGTGTTATTCCAAATGTTCTACGTTGATGTAGAGAACTATAGATTTAAAAACATATATGTGCTCTGTCGCTCCGCAAAACATATTACCGCCGGAACATGGAAATGTAGTTTGCGCGGACAACCGCCGGAAGCAAATGCGGGACACGCGGCCTAGTTTAATTAAATTCTAGAATATATATACATGAGGTTGCATTATGCCTGGGTTTATTTATTTTCGATACTTTTTGTTTGAACGTGAAAAAGTACATTGTATATACATAACTCAAATCGCAGTCAAATTAATAACTCTGTTTCCAGTTTTGCTGAAATAAATTGCTACAATAAATTGTACTATTACTGTACTTATTACAATGTCTGTTGTTATGTATTCTGTTTACAAAAAATTATAAACAAAAATATATAAATCTAAATTTTTCTATTCTGTAAGATTTATTAACCTATAAATATAAAAAGAACAGCTAGTTTACTAATATACTGCACTTAGTAGGTTTAACTTAGTAGTTATTGTAGTTACCTGCATAGAGATTATTGCATCACAATAGTCATTGATAGCAATGCCATATCGACACTAAGCCGAGAACTTCTCACCTTAACCTGTCATAGATATAAATGAAAACTTCACTACATAGGTCTTCTGATAATAACTTTTATTAAAGTAACATTAATTTTGAGCTATTATACTAAGCAAAATGCAAAGAAACACGAACGGCAGAACTTTACCTATGTAACTTTTTGGACGACCCGCGTGGCGGAGCGGTTATCATACCGGTCTGACGCGCAGTGGGTCCCGGGTTGGATTCCCGGCCAGACAGAAATATGAATGATGAGTTTAGGTTTCTGTTCTGGGTCTTGGTGTTCGTGTATTCGTCTTTGTGTGTCCATGGCACCCACGACACAGGAGAACATCCTGGTGTGGGGCTATGAGTGTAGAAAGCGTGTAGAAAGAAAGCGTGTACCATAAATGTTGTAGCAGTT
>DWNE01006030.1:0-13425 GCA_018249875.1 Cecropterus toxeus | reverse complement strand
GTTGCTTACAAATGTCCATGGGCGGCAGTAACCACTTACCATCAGGTGGGCTGCTTGCTCGTTTGCTATTTCATATTCATATAAAAAAAAAACTAAGATATGATATGTACAAGTACAAGGAGGTTTAATTTTTATAATGTATAATTTTTACGCAATATCAGAATGCATCAATTTATACACAAAAGGCATTATGTAAACTGTTACATATCACGGCCGCCTCATCAGTTTTAATTTCGATAACTAGTTACATCGTTAAAAACATTAAAACAAAACCCGGCTGCTTAATACGAAAGTTTTGTTCATAATTATGTATATTTAATTTAACGCTTACATGGATTTTTGTCAAAATAGTTAAGTAAAATATTATAATATACATATTTTTAGATTGGTGTATTAACTAGCTTTCATTTGATACCCATATTGTCCTAATAGTAAAAAATCGCCCCTCCCCCCCTTTTTTTCTCCATTTCTAGGTGCGATTTTTAAAAACTATGTCACTTTGCAAACTGATACGATTCTTATGATATATCATACGTCACAAGCCGTCAAGCCGTTAGGGCAGTAGCGCGTGCCAAAGAAATTGACATACATACATACAAACAAACAAACATACATACATTCATACACACACACATACATACATACATACATACATACATACATACATACATACATACGCTCGAAAAACATTAGTAAAACGTATATTTACCAGGGGCTACGGTGTCAGTGATGTAAGCGAAGACATTGTCGCATGAAGCCGACATATGGGAAGACGTGGTTCTGGTGTCGTCCAGCACGATGTTGGTGAGCAGCGAGGCCGGACGCAGCAACTCGCGGGGGAAGTATACGCTTCTTACCTAGAAAGACAATAATTTTAAAGCTTTTTCAAGACGTTGCTAGAGAATAACCAGGTTATCATCTATATCTAGAGTAAGAATATAAATTCTTCCAAGAGAAATAATAAAAACATTTAGATTTTGCTTGCTTGGTTAAAAATATGTGCTTCTTAGCACACAAGTGTGTAGAGCTTCTGAGGGTACGTGTACCCATATGCACATATCTTTTCACCCGTAACAGGGCTCTATATGTTAAGTAGTTACCAACGATCATACAATGTACCGGATAGTAATTGGTCAGTGCCTAGGAACATCCATAGACTCCTTGTAGAACAATGGTTCTACCAGAAGCCGATCACAAATGTACTGCCACTCGTGAAGACTAACGCAGTCGCCTCATATCAGCGAGGCATCAACCATCCTTTTCACCGTAACGCATAATAACTTCACGGCCGAAATACGCTACTAACGTCGATCAAAGTGTACCAGTTCTACCAGTTTTCAAAGTCCAGACAAATACTGCAAGTAGTCTAAACGCGAATTCTTTCAGATATTAGACACCCATCATTCGTGCCAACGATTATTAATTCTTCTTTAATTGGGGGCATTCGTTCAGATCTTGATATTTTTGGACATTGGCACAGCAAACGAGGTTGCATTCCACCTGATGGTAAGTGGCGACTACCGTTAAGGTTAGCGATACCCCTGCATCAGGATCGAAGAGTAGAAGTCCAAATTTTTCGTCATATCATGTTATTCTAGAGACGAAAAGTTAACTCCAAGTTTCATAAGAATCGGGTTTAGTTTCATGGTTTTATCTTTAGTAAATATGACCTTCCATACAGACTTCCATACCATATATTTTAAGCCCTTCAACACCTTTTCTCCATAAAAGGTAGCCTATATCCTTTCCAAAGGTCAACTATGTAACCAACTCTATGCTGTTCTTAGGGTCCCATCTGAACTGATTAAAATGTTCTCCTCAATTGAAAATGAGTTACAAAAGAGAGCTACAAAACATTTTAATATGTTACGGGTACTCACGACATGCGGTTTTTGAATTTCTTTTTGCGGATATTTCGACCCAGTTACATGGATTGTGGTCACGGCGAAAAACCACCGAAACACGGCGAAAAACGTGACCACGATCCATGTAACTGGGTCGAAATATCGGCAAAAAGAAATTCAAAAACCGCATATCGTGAGTACCCGTAACATATTAAAATGTATCAATTCCGCGATAATATCAGTTTAAAATCATATAGAGCTACGAAAGCCATTGAAGGTAATCAAGGAAGAAAAAACATTTAACTCAAATAATATACTAACAATTATTTACTTCACTCGTTGCTGAGCGGCTTAAACTAAAGATGTGAAAGCAGGAACCTTGCATGCTAAGTACAAGATTACTCGATACCCATAGACATTTACAATGAGGCCGTAACAGGCCCAGATACTTAAATAGAAGGGATTCAAGTGAAATGCATGCACTTCTAACATTAATTAAATTGTCATGTTTGACTTATCGGTGAGATATTTCAATTAGATTCTACTCAAGCCTATCGGAATATTTGGTCGGAAATATTGAAACGCTTGTTAAATGCATTCGTGCGAAACTTTCAGATCCAATGACGCTTGAAGACGATCCGTTTAATTTATGTTCTAACTAGATTTTCCCTCGGCTTCACTTGCTTAGGTCACGTTTACCACGTATATCCAAGACATAGTTTTATGATTCGGCGTAGGATAGATGTCTGCGCTTAATTTAAACGAAATTAGTAGGTACATTTTGCACGAAAGCGAAACAAATACATATACATCCTCACAAACTTTCGCATTTAGTTTCAATAAGATAATTACAATTATTTACATAATAAAATGCAACCAAAAATGTCACTTTATTAAAATTGAATATTCATGTAGCGTCGTAATACTTAACGCATAAAAAGCCTTTTACCTTAAGGTTATCGTTGCAGCACCAAAACATTCATGGGTTTAACGTCGCGTTTAATATACAAAACTACATTATTAGCTACAGATTATAGTTCACAGAAGCCGGTCAATGATAGGGAATTCAATCAAATGACGTCGATTAGCCTCAAACCGGCTCTCTAGTGCGCGGTTTAAGGTGTCTACACACTATACCAATCGATATCGATCGATTGGTATAACTTTAACTGTTCGATGGATACTGGTCGATGAAATGACGATTATTACGACCGATTATTAAACCGTCATCAATGGATAATTTATATTAAATCGATCGGTTGGTATAACATTATATTAGCTGTTCGATGGATATTCGACCGATAATTGAACCAATGTCGATCTATATTTTAGTGTAATATGGACGTGCAATGGTAGTATTTTCAAATGTATTCGATGATGATCGTTGACTTTGAAC
Organism: Cecropterus toxeus; assembly: GCA_018249875.1. Classification (NCBI taxonomy): domain Eukaryota; kingdom Metazoa; phylum Arthropoda; class Insecta; order Lepidoptera; family Hesperiidae; genus Cecropterus; species Cecropterus toxeus. The sequence goes on along the minus strand of DWNE01006030.1, from coordinate 10,185 downwards.
GATAATAAATCGATTGGTGTACAAGCACCCAAAGTGAACTATAACTTACATGCAACACTCATTCAAATTTCGTACCACGACCTTGAGAACAGTAATTGAAAAGGTTATTGTATTCATTTGTGTGCAGTGGTATCCGTAACGATAGATATGATTGACACGATCCTATTATACCTACTTTAAAACTTGGCCTAGCAATCGAAAGATCTAACTTTCGCTTACGAGCGTGTTTTTGAAATTAGTTTCGTGTGCAGTATCCGTGACATATAAGTACGTTACTGTGATTGTTGAACCGAACTGTCGACTATTAATGTATATACTCCTAACGAATGAAACGTTTATTTCCTACGCAATGATTATGTGGACATTTTCTCATCAAACAACCGTGACAATCGGTTGATTATTTCTGATATCACGTTTCACTTTAAGAATTAGTTTGTAAAAGTTTATCTAAACAAATAAAGTTTTCAATTAAACTTGATATTATACACTTATTGTACCAATAAATTTAAAAGGTATTAAAGGAAGGACAGGTAAGGATCGTGTGAAACTGTGCAGAAATAAAAAATCCTAATAAAAGGACTCAAATTTTTGCGTAGTCTATTAATTTCACATTTGATCAGGTCCTGGACTATTGCGTAAAACCGAATCGTGAACAATACTGAAACAGTAAAATGAAAAGTGGGTTGACACCCAAGAAATTATTTTAAAATGCCACGTACGATATGTGCGTGTAGGATCACACGTAGTGAAGGGTTTTATCATTAACATAATTTTATATTTTATAAAGGCAACGTATTATAAATTATAAAAGTTTCATTTCAAGTATATCTGTATAATGCCGATTATAGTTTTGGAAGTAGTTGTAACCTTTTTTTCTTTCATGGGGAAACCCTTTATGGATTCCTTTCAGGGGCAACTGAGAGGATATGCTGGCTAAAACCTCACAGTGATCCTTTGGTTCCGAAAACATAGTTGTAAATTACGGACGGTAACTTACGGACGAACATGGACAATACTAAGTAATAAGGGTTCCGCTTTATGCCATTTGCCTGAGGAACTTTAAAGAAAACAATAATTAACTTCTTTACCGACTAATTCATTGGAGTAGAAAATAACAACTATAATTTATTAGACTAGTGGTTGAACAATCCATAATAATCAGTAATTGAATTGCCAAAAATTAACAACGTCCAAATACTGCCTAATTAACAACAAAATACCACGTATTGTTCGAAATTAATTAATTGGTTGTACATTAGTGGCATTCTTGATAATGATGTTAACAAGTTATCATTGATTGAACTTAGCACGCTATCATAGAAAGTCGGTCGTCACGTATATCCCACGTGTACCTTTTTTTGTTATCGAGGGGGAAACCTTCAAAAAGTATCCTACGCCGTGTAGATGTAGAATTTTTACCGCACTAAAACCTCCCCGGTGGCCGTCCTATGCGCTACGAAGAGGACTCTGGGATCTCCAAAGAAACGCAAACGGAGTCTTCTGAGCGCGTTGCCTCATCAGACTCCACCAAGGTGAGTAGCTGGGCCCACCGCACCGTTATTATTAATTAAGAATTTAAGATGATTTAGGATCGTCTACATTATTTCTCATTTATACCTGATGTACCAACACAACATTTTTCTAATATATAAGCATACAGTGAGTATTATTTACACTTATATGCATAAACAGAAGAAAATACCACTGTGGAGCTATGAATGTAGAAAGCGTTTATGTTTATATTTACGTTTATTTTAAACGTTATAGAAATAGTTGGCGAGCATCCAGTCAATCGAATGGTAAGTCGCCCCTTTCGCCCATGGATGTCTGAGACACAAGATACAAAACAAACAATAGTCTTACCTGAGGTCCACCGCAACTTTCCTATCCTAGAAGACTAAGATGGAATGTCTCCCTTACAACACTCTTATTACAAAAATACAACAGCGCTTAACAATGCTAATACTAGGCAGGCAGATAAGTGCGACAGCGGTGCCCCCAGAATCGATCCAAGGATTCAACCACCTTTCTACCCGACTGCGTCAGAAGGAGGGTAATGTTTTTCGAGTGTATGTATGTATGTCCATTTCTTTGGCACGCGCTACAGCCTGAATGGATTGACGGATTGTGACGTATGATATGTCATTAGAATTGTCTCAGTTTGCAGAGCAAGAGGATATGTAGTTTTTAAAAATGGGGAAGGGACATTTTTTTTACTTTTCCGACAATTTGGGTATCGAATGAAAGCTAGTAGACTAATCTAACTATATATATATTATAATACTCTGTACTTGACTATTTTGACAAAAGCTCATACAAACGAAAAATTAAATATACATTATAACTAAAAATTTCATTTTAATCGGTCGGGTTTTTTGTTTTAATGTTTTAACGATGTTACTAGTAGTTCGAACATTATCAATTGAGATTTTTGTGATAACACTAAAGCTCGTCAGAAGCTACCGAACAGAAATAAACCAGCTGACATTTTCTTAAGAACGGGAAAGATTACGCCAAAGAAATTAGCAGCACTATGTGTCGCAATAGATAATGCTGGCCCAAAATACCGAAATCTGCATCATTAAATAAAGAAGCCTGTTAAAACAAATGTTAATTATGTCGATTATTCGACCTCATTCTGCTAGTATCCTTTCACTATTCTATTGAATATTGTAGTTTACCTGTAAAATATTGTTTTAGTGCTCATGTACAAACCAGTCGCCCTTCCTCGGCGAGCAAAATGTCGAATAAGTATAGTTAATTTATCAATGTCTTACTGAGATAGGACTTATTTGTCGGTTAAAATTCACTAAGATTTTGTTAATAATGCTGAAAATAAGGTTTCTATATTAAAAGTCGTACGTTCATATAGATTTATTAACCGAATACAAATAATAAGGAGGTTCTCAATTCGACTGTATTTTTTTGTGTGTTTATATCATCGTATTTTCATATTGATCCTATTTTTAAAACACGCTTTCTACACTTGTAGCCCCACTCTAGGATTTCTATTATTTTCCTGTGTCGTGGGTGCCAGGGTCACACAAGACGAATACACAAACACCCAGACCCAGAACAGAAATCTAAACTCATCATTCATATTTCTGTCTGGCCGGGAATCGAACCCAGGACCCACTGCGCGTCGAGACTAGTATGGTGACCGCTCCGCCACGCGGGTCGTCATATTCGTCGTTGTCGCGGAACGTCATAAATATTTATAAAAGTTTTAAATGAGTGTGCAGTCCATCTTGTGGTAACTCTCCACTGATGCCTATGGACATCTATACTAATGTTATAAAGCTGAAGAGTTTATTTGAGTGGTTAAACGCGCCAATGTCAGGAACTACGGGTTCGAATTGAAAAAATATTTTTATCTTGAATAGTCCATCAAAAACATCCTGTAAAAAAAGCAAGTCTCGCAGCTCAGTTTTTCTACCGTAAAAAGTTGTGAGATCCATATAATACCAAGTTGGTTAATTTATTTAGTCCCTACTTAAGGGACCTTCTGTCTTAAGTTATTACGCGTGTCATTATCATACCAATATTAAAAATCTTTTACGAGTTCAATAAATAGATCAACTTGGCCAGCCATCGCATGATTAGATTGTTTAGTATGTATTACACAGCACTACGGGCCAGCAACCTGCGGGTAGGTTCATTTCATGACAACATGGCTTAAATTTGTCAATAAACCGAGAAGTGGAGACGGGATCTAGTGCAACCAATTCACCAATACTCTAGTTATCCATTAAAATTTTAGAACCATTACCTCCTTAAAGATCATCCCACATGCATTCGGAAGGACTTTGACGAGAAACCAGGTTGCTGGCCCGTATTGAAGTAGATGGTAACGACCTGGCCGCGTTAAATCTGCCTTGACAACAGCCTAAACCCCACATTCGGATATAGTCTACGAAGCAGTACTGGAACTATTTCGATTTTAAATATAATATGTATGTAACTCAAACCAAGAATATTTCGACATATTATTAGTATCTTTTGCGTAGATCGAAAGGTAGTCATAAGAAAAACTTTACTGTTTTTGACAACCCTAAGTGCTACCTAGAGTCACGATTACAAACCGTAGATTGACTACAGACTATTATTATCTACATTATTGCACTAAACTATTTATATAATTACATTAACCTTTTCTGCGTACATTCTTAGTACCTGCACTTGCATATAAATTTTCAATGTGTAACGAATTACTTCATATTACATTCTAATCAACGTTGTAATATAAACTTTGTTTACCTTCGCGGAAATAATTAAGTCAGGCGACCTTGATTGCGGCAGTTTTAAGCTACTTGCAAAAAATTTCGCCCCTCATGTTAATTTTAAACCTATATACGCTTTTAGCTTAATCTGTAACAATCCGTAAACACTTTTTATGTTATCCAATAAAATAGCTGATAACCGTGAAAATTATGAAACAAAAAGTAGCACTGTCATGTTTTTAATAAACTATAAACATGAAAACTTCCATGTAGGTTGCTACCTATTTTTTTTTTTTTTATTATATTGTACTTTAATATATTATACGAAAAGTATAAGAAGTATTACATAAATTTATAATAAATCATTACTAAATAAGAAAACTTTATTACTATGTAACTTTATAAGTAATCATTTGTTAACTTAGTTAATACAGGAAATAGAGTTTGCCTTACACGTAATTTACAAGATTACAATGAAATTCGTTTTTCAAAGAAAAACGTAGGGACATTTTCTAAACCATTGCCCGCGTCTATAGACGACTCGCATGGCGGAGCAGTCACCATACCGATATGACATGCAATGAGTACAGGATTCGATCCCTGGCCAGACAGACATCTGAAATATGAGTTTAGATTCTGTTCTAGGTTTGAGTGTACGTATTCGTTTTTGTGTGTACATGGGACCCACTAAGCAGGAGAAAATCGTTACGGGGTAGACGCCGTTTATTCCAAAGGAAACGACCATAGATAGAGTTCTCTTCACGCAAGACGCAAAGATACAGGATTTCTTTGGAAGTTAAATAGGCTTTTCGCCCTAAAAATAAATAGATCTACTATTTAACTTTATAAGGCTATATGCAAACGTGCATAACGACAGATATGCACGGGGAATTGATTAATTGACTTTTGTGACATGAAGTATGCACAAATGTATTTTAAACATAGTTACAATCATTAAATAAGGCCTTTATTGCCTGTCAAGTTGACGATAAATATATCGTTTATCGACATGATTTATTTTCATAGCTGATGTTTGAATTTTGATAGGTATTTTAAATATATAAATAGGGAAAGGCAAAAGAATTTCCTACTCTTTACTGACAAGAAAATGGAGGTATTCAATTTGATATGTATGTATATAAATTTATTGAAAATATCATATTCCCATATATGATGATAATATATTAGGGCTTCCAAAGAAACAAGAAATTGATAAATGTATGTTTCCATTTACGATTGTCGTGCATTTCTCCGAAACTGTTTATGATTTACATTTACTGCAACTTGGGAAACTGTGTAAGTATTATTATTTAATAGTTTTGGTAAGTATTATTATTCGGAAAATGCGACGATTTATTTATCTTACACTAAAATACATTAATTTAATTTTTATTATATTAATTAATATTTACTTTTATTAGTTATATAGAAATCAATGTATTATTGTATAAAAATGTGATTTGTTTGTCAAACAAATTCTTCTTAGTATTAAGTAGCTACAGATAATTTTATGAACAAAAATAATTTGAAAAATAAAATCAGTTTTTTTATTATGGCTCAATTTCGACCTCTGAGCTTTTCAAAAATATACCACCAATAAATTCAAGTACAACCGGATAATTATGACCTATATGGGTTGTGTTACTATGTTCTCCACAATTTATTTTGAAAACAAGACAAGTTTACAAAAATCAATAATTTGGTGAACTAGTTTGACTGGTACTCATACTCATATTTTTTTAACTGTAATAAAACTTTCCGCTCGAAAAAAACGGTCCGCTTTTGGTTTAGGCATTACATTTATAATTTGACATAGGTACATTAAAATAATTATGACATTTATATATTCTTTGAATATGATTTGAAATTTTAGATGCAGAAGTATTGTATATCCTTTGAATATTGTATTATTAAATATCATGCAGGAAGTGCAAACCAATGTCAAGAAATATTTTTTGTTGGTTTCGTATAATTAACAAAATTATATTTCAAAATTAATACACAATCAAAACTCATTAAATGACTCTTATTGCAGAAAAATGAACCATATCTCCAACGCTTTTAGGGCCTGCTTCCTGTAACGCGGGTTTACCTGCGTGTGTTCTGGCACACATGTCACTCAAATCGTATCGGTTCGTTGATAATAATGATCGACTGTCATTTAAGCCACACGCACGTTGAGCGAGAAAAGAATCAGATTAACTCACGCACACAAGTCAGACACGCAAGCGGACATTAACCAGCGTGACAAGAAACAAGCCTTTACTGTATGTTTTGAACTTTTCCTACAACATTCTCGTACTATTCCTATTCCATAAGCACACGTTGTCAACACGCGTATCATGCTCATTGCATAACGACATGGACAAAAACAAGTTACTACGCTCTCCTTTTGCGAATCTGTTCAAGTTTTTTATATGTAGGCACGTCAGTTTGTTTATATAAGTCAATGATTATTTTTAAAGTTTATATAATAATGATATTAAGAAAAATGAATTCGATCAAGTCTTCTTAAGTATCAATAAATTCTCGATATACTTTGGCAGTAAAGATGTATATGCAACTTTCATTTCACGTCCAAAACTGAAGCATTAAAGAACTTTCACTCATCCAAACATATAATAAAAGTAAAAGACTTACCAAGCGATCTGTAGCCATATCAAAGACGAGAATCTTGGGCGGACAAACGCGGCGGAAGTCATCCAAACTGGTGAAAACCCCGGCGTCCAATACCCAGAGCCTGTTGCAACGGTCCGCACGAACACGGTACACAGAAATGAGTCCTGTGCAGTTAATGTCGCCACGGCCAGCTGTATGCCATGACCAGTCAGGATATGCCTAGAAATAAAAAAAAAACATTACTTATAACATAGATTAAAAAATAATAAAAAAATAAAACCGTCTTCTATAGCAAAAAAAAGTAAAAAAAATATAAAAAAAATAAAATAGTTACGTTGATTTAGTACATAGTCCCGTTTAGTCGTTGCTTAACATACTTCATTAGATTACGACGAAGAAACTATGTCCTTAAATATGAACGCCTTCATCAGAACTATGTACTATGGCCCGTGTACGTACTTACTAAACTAACATACAAAAATAGACATAACTAATAAAAAAAAAATTGTGTCTAAAGAAGTTGTAGCCTTGTAGTTGAAACTAATCCTCTTAATTGGAAGGTCCGTAGTTCCAATTCCAAACACGGACAGATTTTACCAAATTATGTGCGTGTTAGAAATTAATTATAACTTACTTCAAATTTAAAGGAAAATATCGTGACCATACGCCTTAGGAAAGTTCTCAAAGGTGTAGAAAGCATATAAATTCGCACTTAGTGAATTATAATGAAATGAAATGAAATGTATTTATTTTTGCATAGGCCTACGGGGGCACTTACAATTTTTTTCTTACACTACCTACCACCGGATCGGAACACGACCACAACTGAGAAGATCGGGCAAGAAACACAGCGGGTTTGTCTTTTTTGGTTGGATAATATCTTTTTTTCTTCTTTTTTTTTAATAATTTATTTATACATTGCAATAAAAATAGCTCCAGTAACTTGCCAGTATAATATACTATAATTTATACTTAGTAAGTTGAATTTGTATACAAGATAATATCAAACATAGCCACATAAAAGCTGACCAAGTCAAGGTAGTCATTTAATAAAATATATACAATAGCACTTGTGTTCTAGAATACATCACTCGGTCTTAATGTATAATATTATTTGTTATATTCAACTACAATGAACGTGCCATATTTGCTAGAAATACATTAAGATGTTTAAATAAGTATAATATTGGGTAGGGTACGAGCTTACAGTCTATTTCATTTTATTTAATGGTAAGCAGTGGCGGCCTTAGGGGGGGCGAACAGGGCAAGCGTCAAGGGCCTCGCTCTTGTAGGGGCCTCGCGCAACAACCCAAGAAAAAATTGAGTAATTTGTGTTTCTCGTCAAACATGAAATATTTCTAAACAAAACAACCAAATCTACTTTCGCATCACATTTCTACGAAGGACAAAGGGTCTCGCAAAGACCTGCTGCCCGGAGCCTCGCAATGGGTAAGGCCGCCGCTGATGGTAAGTAGCCAACAAACTACATCGAACAGGGTTTCCATGTGAATCAGATTACAAAGACGTTGCCACTTTTTTATAAGAATGAAGTAGCTAACGAGCATGCAGTCCACCCGATGGTAAGTGGTCACTGCCGCCCATGGGCATTTGTAAACAACTTCATATAGAACAGGGGTTCTAAATAGAACCCCTACTAAGAACTACTAAGATGATCGCCTCATTCATAATTGAGCCTGCAACCACATCTTTCCAGTAAAACGCAAGAACTGCTTTAAGCTAGAAATTGGTGTGGCGGTGGTATTTCCCTGGTGGAACTACGGTGGTTCTACAACCTTAAGAGAACTAAGGTGATCGCCTAATAATTACGACTATGTAAGTCAGTCGCCTTTCACACCCTTACACCGAAACTCAAGAACTGTTTCTTCATGCAGCATACAGGTATGACCTTCGTTCATCCTCGATCGACCTATACCTTTCTACCTATCCAAATGATCACCTACTACTACCTAAATAAAGATCTCAATATTGACGTGAGTAGGTACTTAAAATATTAAGTTACCAATAACTTATCAGCGTTAGATATAAAGTTAATTATATTGTTTACTCCGTTTACGTTCCGCTAACTTTAACATATTACATTACATTTGACAGTGAACTAAATTTAAAAAGACTGTGCAGTGAGACTGTAATAGGTTGATTACGGAATACAAAAAAACCGTCCAGAGCGAGTTGAACTCGCGCACGCGCGATCTATTTGTTGTATGACAGCTTCTCAAAAAATATTTTATATATTTTATATGTTTTTAGTATTTGTTGTAATAACCGCAACAGAAAACCATCATCTGTGAAAATTTCAACTGTCTAGCAATCACGGTTCACGAGATACAGAATACAGACAGGCGGAAAACGGACAGCAGAATATTACTAAGATTCTGCTATATTCTATACCGTTTTTATCCATTGGGTACGGAACCCTAAAAAGTACAAAAGATTATAATTTTATGCAATAGGTATGTCACGTTATTAATTATAATTATAAATTTACGAAATAATACGTTAAAGTTAAAGTTATTTGTAGTAACTTTAACATTAAAATTACACTGTCTGAGAATATAGCTTACAAATACACAAATATTCACTCGTAAGTGACTAAAGCATTGTCGTTGAAATGAGAAATACTTGGAATCACAATGACCTCATTTACAATGTATGGGAATTCGAATCGAAGTTTTTTTAGACAACGTATGGACTACATAAATCAAGGTACATTCTGAAGCGAATGTTCACAAACGTTTCTTAAAATTTAAATTATACTCGTGTGCAATTCTCTGTTTATTGTATTACAAAGCCTCGTACCAATAACAAAACTAAATAAGGCCTTTCATTTCTACCCTTTTGCTATTAAAATACAAATTGAAATAAAAGTTTGAAGAATAATAGAAACCTATGCAAGTACCTATGCGAAGAATTAGTGCTAAATCAAGAACTTTAAAAAGCTACTTTCGAGGCCGATTTTATTTTCCAAGGTAAATACTCCGTAAGTTCGCTTATTTCACGCTGTAAGTGTAGAGTTTGTTGCAAATATTCCAATCCCTCCTTACATTACTATGAAAACAGGTGGTCTATGGTTATATCATCTGAAGTCATTAATTATATTTTAAGATTTAAAAGGTAGCATATTATTATTAAAAAAAAATATTAAAAAAATGTACAAACACGCTTTCTGCACTCATAGCTCCTCACTAGGATTTTCTCCTGTGTCGTGAGTGCCATGGACACATAAAGACGAATACATAAACAACCAGACCCAGAACAGAAATTTAAATTCATCATTCATATTTCTGTCTGGCCGGGAATCGAACCCGGGACCCACTGCGCGTCAGAC
>DWNE01006029.1:0-13426 GCA_018249875.1 Cecropterus toxeus | reverse complement strand
CTTTCATTTGATACCCATAATGTCGTTTAAAAAAAAACACTTGGCGCCTGGGAGTTGAGGAAAAAGGGGGTTTCCTCTATTCCCAGGCGCCATTTTTAGAAATTATATAGCCTATGTCACTATGCAAACTGAGACGATTCTAATGATATGTCATACGGCACAATCAGATCAGCCTTTTGAGCTGTGCCAAAGAAATGGACATACATACAAACAAACATACACTCGAAAAACATTACCCTCCTTCTAAAAATAAAAGGATTGTCCGTAATAATTTTATTTCCGCTACTAGTTTTCACTAGCGCTCTTGTTGTTGCGAACCGTCGCCCGGAGATGCAGGGAGGTAGTGGGTCGGGAGGCAGTTGAATCGATCCTCAACACTCACTATGATTGGTGGGAGATGGAATGTTCTTGACAAGTAATAAAATGCAGCACCCAAGAGGCTATCAGCTTTGAACCAAGGACCGTTCAAAACATACGTCAATCTACAATTATCGAAGTAAATATACCTACTCTTGTTTCGGAATGCCTTAACATTGTGGCGAATTTATTGTCTTAGGACTGAGTATAATACTATATTTCCATAGTCGATTAATAGAGTGTTTTTGTTTAGTCAAATGTATGACACTGGAACTAGCTTTTAGTCACCACGTCAAAAAAATACAGACGAATTGAGAACCTTCTCTTTTTCGAAGTCGTAGAAAACTATCGAATGGGTAGCAAACTAAAATATACGTAGAAACATCATACTTCACAATCCGGCCAGTCGTTTGGGTTGTAGCGCGTGCCAAAGAAATGAACATACATACATACATACGCTCGAAAAACATTACCGCATTTGGGTAAAAATACGTCGTTATCGATTAATAATGCCCAAAAAATATAAAAGTTAATATACACTTACACAATAAAGTAATAAGGGTATAATATTCCTGTATCTGTATCCATATCGTCCATGCTAATTATACGAAAAACGGTACGAAAAACCTTTTGATGACGGCGACCGTCATCAAAAGGTTTTTCGTACCGTATCCATATCGTATCGTGTTTCGTAACCGTAATTTGCGCATGAATTTCAGAATTTTGAAGCGCGAAAATAAATAACCAATATTGGAATCCAACAGACAATATAGTGCACAATTATACGTTAAATTAATAAACCAAAACTACAAATCGTCCAGATTAAATTAAAGTCTAATTATGGTTGATAACTAATCAATTTATAATTTGTATGATAAATAATGTGAAAACATGCTTAAATATTTACGTTAAATTTTACTTTTTTAATTTTTTTGAAGTGAAACTTCTTAATTATCTTTGTGATTGAAACTTGATGAAACGAAAATGCGTTACGAAAGCAGTTGACAGCTTTACAACTACATCGCATTGTATCCCTTTCTAAATCACGCTCACAATTTTACTTCTTAACTGATAAGTTAAGTTATATCTTAAGTTTGGTTTATAAGATGTCCGAATATGGGGTGCAGAGATTACTAAATCGAATTTTGAAAAGCATAAGTCTTAAAACCCTTATGCTTAGATTTTTTTATTATTTTTATTATTAAGTTTCATTTCTGCCATATGTGAATTGCACACACACTTTTGACAGTGAATATCAACGCTGTCGACTTAATTATTAATGTACTTACTTACTTGTCTTTTTAAGGTCGATACTTAGGCTGATCGCCTTTCGGCTACTGTAAGACAGTCGCTCTAGAAAGCTATATTTGCTAAATCTACCATCTTATGGCTTAAGTTACTTCACAGATAATCCGCCGTTCGGGAATCCGATGTGCGCCCGACGAGCGTTAGGTAGGTACATGGTTGATTTTGTTCGAAAAATCTGTCTACAGTCAATTCTTTATACGTCTGTATAATGACTGTGTGTACGTCATAGGCTACTAAATAGCACCGAGCAGTTTGACTACTGTTATGAGTCGATTTAACGGGTTAAATCTAGTTAGCGGCCGAAAACTGTCATGCTTTTTATATATTTTTTTGGTATAATGATAGCAGGATTTACCTTTTTTCATCTTTAAGGATATATTTTTTTATTGCAAACAATTTAAAAATGTAGCAGATACAAACTACTGTTAAAATATGCCTTCAACAGCGATCACTGTTTCTTCTCTACCGATCTTATGAAAACTAAATGAATTAGGTTTTTGTAATGTATGGTCTAATCTTTGATTATTGGTATTGGTAATTCTGGGTAGATGTAACTTGTTAATAACAATTGCACGAGTAATAGTAGACATTGCGCGGTCAGCATTAAAGTTACAAACTTGAAACCTAAAAGTAATATAGCAGGTACCTTGAAATCCATAAAAAAACTGCCGCAGCTTCTGTTATCCGAGCAAGCAACAATAACAAATTAAATTGTCTTTTATCTGTTTCTTTAAAGAAAGAAACAGATAAAAGACAATTTAATTTGTTTATTGCGGTAAAAAAGCTGCAAGTGTTATATTTTTTTTTTGCAAAAAAATAAATATATAATAAGTCTGTTCACGTGATGTGGGCAAAATTAAAAAAAATACAAACAACCGTGTGAATTAGAGCAGGGTGATATCTGTTAGTTATTTTAGTAGCAATCTGCATCATTGAGTCTATAAATTATCGCGTCACCCTCAGCTATAAACAAGTAATTTGGCGAGGTCTATAATTTTGTGCTAATTCCCGTTCGGAAGCGAGCCCCGGCGGGGCCTGTAATTGATTTGTCGCGGCGCGGCATTCGCGCGACCTGCGTTTGTCGCGTCACGTGACCGGCACGCGCGGCGTACTCCGCCACGCCCCGCTCGACCCCGCTCATGAAACTTGTGTGGGACTTATTTGTCAACTTACATTACAAATGTTGCGTGATTTTGAGTTCTGAAGTGCTGAGAATCGATTTGATGTTTGCACTTCTTATATCATTTGTTTAAGTAACCCGTGAAGGGTTAATCATGTCCTATTTTTAGCCGTGTTTTTCTTTGCAATTGGGCAACGCTTGAGCGCCATGTTGCGTGAATTCAAGTATAAGAAAGAAGTGCAAGGTGTTAATTAGAACGTCTCAAATTGCTCACAGAGCTTCCGATTATGCTTAATAGCGTGCAGTTACTTTGAAGGTGGTAGAACGTCATATTTCTAACGTGAAGCAGTTTTTGCGTTTCGATGGAAGGATGTAATTGCCAGCTCACTTATACTTATACTAGCAAACCCGTGCCCACTTCGTTGGACATTAAATTGGTTTTCAGCCCAGAAATAACATAATTCCATATAAACTTCACCCCCATATTTTACCCTCTTAGGGGTTGAATTTCCAAAAATCCTTTCTTATCGATCACTTACATCATAAAAGGAACCCCTGTTCCAAATTTCAACTTTCTAGGTGCTGTAGTTTCGACTGTGCTTTAATAAGTCAGTCAGTGAGTAGGAATTGCTTTTTATATATACAGATATGTATGAACTATGAACTCGCTTCACACGTGTATCTCGTGGCGGTGGACACTTTTCTCTTTGTTGCAGAAATACTGACTTGATTACTCGCGGTTCTTTTGATCAAACATACGCCAATGCAAATCTTAAATACTTTTTCAATTGGTGTACGGTCTTGTATCAATTTGTAGTAGCAAATAAGCATGCAGTTTACCTGATGGTAAGTAATACTGTCACTACTGCTTCCACGGACATCTGTAAGCAACTTCCCATAGAACAGGGGTTTAACTGTAGTCGATCAGGATGCATTGCCACTCCCGAAGTCTAAGATGGTCACTTCATATATATAAGTGAGCCGCTAAGACTAAGTAGTTTGAGTTTATAGTATTTATACTGATAAGTAATATGCGAATTTTAAACAGAGTTTTATAGTCGTTACTCGATTTCTCCGCTACAACAGATTTGGATAATTGTGTCCGTGTGTTCCAATTTAAATTGGAAGAAAAAAAGTCTACCCTAAGGGTGGAAAAACTTTAAGTTTAAATTACTCAGAATGACTAGTAGTTTTGAAATTGAATTTTTTATTTGTTAAACATTTATACTTGTTAATATTGTGTATTTAGAATTAAAAATCTTTACTTTTTTGTCTATTGATGTAAATATTTGTATTTACTTTCAGACACTTGAGTTAACTTAATATAGAGCAACGTTTCTAGGTCTAATTCCATCGTACTTCGCCACGTTATGAGTCAGACGATAATAATATGCGGGGCCAACATCTAGTTACAGTCGAAAGGTACTTAGTTAAAGTCTTTTTTAAGTACAGATGCTATTATCTCGGTAACTTGTTTGCGTTTTTAGGGTTCCGTACCTCGTAAGGAAAAAACGGAACCTTTATAGCATCACTTTGTTGTCCGTCCGTCCGTCCTCTGTCCGTCTGTCTGTCAAGACTCTATATTAAGGAACGCGTGGAGATATCAAGCTGAAATTTATATCGAATACTCAGGTCCACTGCACTTCCAGCAGTGAAGAAGTTAAATTTCTAAGCCAAAGCAATAAAAAGACAGCCACTTACGACGCAAATTTCGAAAAAAAATTGAAACTCATGACTCAAAACCTACAGGGTACTTCCCGTGAACTCAGAATCTTGAAATTTAGTACGAAACAACGTCTTATAGCACAGATACAGGAAAAATTGCAAAAACTGAAAATTTTTAGTTACATCACATATTTTTTATAGATAATGGTATGGAACCCTTAGAGCGCGGATTCGACTCGCACTTGGCAGATTTTTAAGCAGAACACTTAATGATTAAATGCATGAGGCACTATCGCATATATCTACCTTATTAAAGTAGAGTTAAGCCCTGATGTGTTCAAGTTTTGATAAGGGTAAGACAGATCTGAGGCCGACCTCAGGTAGTACACTAGTTCTATCTGGGATTGATTAAAAATCTATAAGCTGCAATGGACATTTGCCATGCTCAGTTGCAAAGCTCTACTTTATGTAACCCAATCTCGTATAGTTAAAGGCTTTGTTTCAACGACTGGTCTTTAAGGCGCCACGTTTCGCACGGCGCTGGCCACAGCTGCCGGAAGGACCGATGCATTTCTCAGTGCAGTTTCCGTGCTACACCGATGCTATGTGCAGATTGCGCGCTTTGTTTTAATACAATCTGATGGAACTCGCTCGGACGTGATCCATGTTACATAGCTGCACTATCAAAACAAACAAAGAACTACATGTTTCTATATGCAGGTGTTTATATCGTTCAATTAAACCGCAATACGGCGGTGTGCGAGGTATGTATGACTAGAGGTTTTGTTTCATTTTAAAAGTTATAGCTTAGTGGTTTTAAATCCAGACAGGGCGCATTTGGATCACAGGTCGATTTTTGTAATTATTGCAAATTAAGGATTTATCATTTGCCTTAAATGTGAAAGAAAACATCACGAGGAAATGTTAATTAATAAGAATTCTGTAAAACGTAGGTGCAGTTTATCAATTTATACATGGTAACTTGGTAAGCTATGGCCTAACAAATTCTCAATATCAGAGGAGACTCGCGCCTATGAGTGAAAATTTAACATGTATGCCAAATAAGAAATTCAGTGCATTGTGCACTCTGGCTGACAGATTCATACAAGTACCTAACAATGTATCAAACGTAATTGTTACTTCTCAAGCATTTGGTAGCTGAAACTAGTATAAATTGACAAAAATGATCGTCGTCCGGTAAGAGAATTGAATAAGTGCTTTGGAATCTTTAGGCGCTGCGAAATAACCTGAACTAATCTCTGTCTGAAATGGTCAATCACACTTTAGGTAATGTGACTATATATAATAAAACATTCAATTTAATTAATTAATAATGAAGGTGGTAGAACTCTACATGGTTCGTCTGAGAAGACACCACAGACAAATCTATTTTTGCAATAAGATTACTGTTTTCTTATCACCCTAATCCAGGGGTTACCCTAATCCACGGCAACCTGCGGCTCGCGAGCCACATGTGGCTCTTTGGATGTGAAGCTGCGGTTCTTAAGTTTCATACGTAATAAAATAACATAAATAAGCTATTGATTGATTGTTAACAGCAAGAAGAAACTGGCGGTTCTTTAAAAGCCTTGAAATTTTGTAAATTGTAATTTTTAACTCTTCAGACTCGAGCGGTTGCAGACCTCTGCCCTTATCAGATTTGAATGGTATGGTTAGACAATTATGCGAGGCATTCCAACAAGCCCTCCGTCGAAGCAATTCTACTGTGGTAGACTTCAGGCTGGTTTTGTATCCTATTTAGAGCCGATGACAGATATCGAGCCGATGGGTGACGATGACCGTTTACCAAAGTGAACATCATTCTAAAAAACATCATTCTTCAAAAAGGTACTATAATCCAGAGGATTATTTTGAGTAAAATGTAAACTCATTTGGTATCGGCAAATATAAGTGCAAATCGAGTAAGTGAACTCAAAACCAGTTGTGCGACGGCTGTAGACTTGTAGGTTGTACGTATACAGCAGAAATATTGAAAGTGACCAAGATTTCTCGTTGCACCAACTTTGATCGACTGTTGGTTTACGCATGAGTTGTACACTTGGTTAATAACGACAAAATAACAAGATGGACGGCTTAGAACATAATATAAAATAATAAATTAAAATATTTGGTAAATATCCCCGGTTTAGTACAAAAAAAGTAGACTAAAATATCACATGCTAGGTACATTAAACGAACATTACCAGTAGGCGAAATTTCTAACAAAAACCATGCTTCCATTTTTTGTGGCTAACAGTGGACCATTAAAATGATTGCAGCCAAGTGGGTAGGTATTTACATTAGATGTCTTCATAGGTCGAAGAGCGTTGCGAAGTCTAAATCACAAAGAAAGGTAAATTTAAACAAGGTTTTTACCAATCAAATGTTAATTAAAAGTAACAAGATTTACATAAATGTTATATAGATTTTGTAACAATAAAATACAGATTAGAAAAAGTGGACTTAAGATCGTAAAATATTTTCACATACCAAGAGGAAAGTTCCATTACAAACTTTGAATAGCACTGCATTTCGCCATTACTACAATGGTGCTTCAACATCTACGTATGGTAGATGTTGAAGCACCAATGTCTAAAATGACTTTAGGGTAAGTGTATTTAAGCCATTCAGTCTTATGTAATGCATTTAATTTAAATTAGAAGCACAAGCGGTCGTGCTTCGGTCGTGAATACAAGTTGTCAAGTAGGTTTTTACTCCGCCCGTACCATCCCATCTACAACAAAACTGCATCACGTTTCCCAAAGGTAACCTGAGCTTAATGTTCCACTCAGATGGAAAAGACGCTTAAGTGAACACTAAGATAAGATCTCATTCATTCATGGACGTCATCGCGTTATGCTGTGAGTCAATATGTAAATTTACACTTCTACTATACTCACGATAGACATTACGTTCATATGTTACGTCGCATCGAAGTCATTTGTTTGTATGAATTACATTTTTACGATATGAGGTCACGAATACTCAGATAGCAAAATTCCAAAAACCACAAATTTTGTATGATTCATACCTTCCTTCTACGAATCTGTTACTGTATCGAGAACCATTAAATTGTAATCAGTGATAAGTACATGTAGTAAAGTGATGACTGATGAATAATGATGAAGATTCTGCTACGGAAAATAGTTAAGTAGCTTAGCAGGATATGATGTAATTATTAATGGGTATACAGTACATTACCTACACTAGACATTAGAATTGTAATTTCCTTATGAAATGAAAATGAAAACTTATTGTACCCATGTTCCACAAATAAAAATAATTTGATTTGATTTGATTCCTTTGCTTAGAAATAAATTAGTAGATGCTAAAACTTACCTGATTATTTAAACTTCAATATCTTTAGTTCCTTTGTTAGTAAATATGAAATAGCTAAGTTAAATAGTCTATCTTTCTATACATCCTTCCTTGTTTTTATAAATACGGAACTATACTATAATTAATTATCGTCAAGGCTTAGCAACTTTACTTATAAGAACAACAAACATACATATGCTTACATACATTTATGGTTAATATTTTTTCCGTGTTATTGATTACTCTTAGCGTTATCTACATCATTTACTGGTATTGGTTCAATTCTATTACTCACGTATAGATTTCTAGTAATAGATAATAAATATTTGACTTGACAATTGACCGTGGAAAACTACTCTTTGATTAATTGTTCCTATTATTTTTTCTTAGGGATCTTACTTAAACCACGTGCCCTCTATTTTAAACGTTTTGACCTCTTAGTGACCATCCGGATTATACATATATAGGTCGACTGGGTGAGTCGACCTTCCCTGAGAGTGAATCTTCCCTAGTTTTCAGGTAGTAATTCATAAAAATGGTCTTCAATCATTTTTTGCAAACACAAAGTTAAAGTTGATATATTTGAATATAGCTCTATAAACTCGAGTATTCCCGCAACTTAAACCCGAATCCCACCCCCTTCCTGTGACTAAGCGTGGTATTTTGAAGACCCCCCTCCCCTCCTAAAATGGTCACGTGGTTGAGTACGTCCTCTTACTTTTATACTCTGATTCTAATTTGACATATAAGTTTATCTTGGTTTTAATTGAAAGGTCCAGATAATATTCTTAAGAAAAAAGATTAGTCTAATTATAAGGTACATTGACCCGTTAGTTGCTAAGCATTGCGACAAGTCCGGTTTTCAGAAATAAATGCGAACCTTTATTAAAAGTCAAAGGTCGTGGTAAATTTTTTGGCCCCAATAATTATTTACACAGCTACAAGTTGGTTACAACACTGGCTTTGTAGAATTAAAGCGATAGTGTGAAATACTAAAGTTGAAAGATTCTTTTGTTTTTAGATTGTAATCATAGTCGCACCATACACACACTATAAATAACTGTGTTATAAAAGCGATATAATTAGAACACAACAGTTGGTAGTCGTGAATTTTGCTGTATGGTGTATAAATGGTGTTTAAAAACTAAATACATTTTTAGACTTTAGGACAACAATGAATCTGTGGGCCACCTCAAGTAACCCTCTGGACCTAGATTTTATAGACAACAGAGTTATCATCGGATGTAACCTCGTTGTTCCATAATTTTGTTAAAACTTAAATGATTATCTGCTTTCCTTACTCTCCAAACCCGCAATGACAACAGCGTAAATCCTGTCCCCCTCAAGGGACAAATGATTATAAACGTAGTACTGCAACTGCCCAACTTTGAAAAGTAAAGAATACACTAAAGATTACACTAGATAGCGGTTTGGACCGCTTTAAATAATTACGCTTTTTTATTTGCTGACTTCTAATATTTTACGTCAATTCTGAATTGATCTTGTGCTCAGATTTCTAATTGCACGAGTTACATAGAGAAAAATCTTACCCAACGTAGCGACGATCAAACACAGGATCTGATACTGCGCCATTTCATTACACGGGGCCTGAAAACGGTAAATAACTATTATATCTTGCATCTGCGGGCTATTTTAACCGTAGACCTTAATATTTCACTCAAAGTATATTAATGTTTCAAAGTAAGTAAACAAAGAGCTCAAATTCACATTTTGATCCTATTATCTACATTTTACTCAGTACTGTACCTACTCAGTAATGTACTATTGTATACGTTTATCTAGTGCCTGCTGCTGGTGGCTTGATTACAACTCGAGTAGGTCATTTGTACTTATAATTTTGCTTTATCTCGTTAGTGATAATGATGTCCTTTATCGTGTTTTCGACGTTATGATTGTGGTAAATTATAGAATAAATACTTGCAGTAGTATGTTTTCTTTTAAACAATAAAATGTGGCATGTAAGTAATATGAAGAAATATTTGTTATTTTTGTTTGTAAACAATGCTACTGCAATTAAAAATATTTAGTTCAGAAATTAAGAATGGATTAAATCCGAAATATCGGTATGTGAATTAGTATTCCTGGAATATACATGTGTGTTTTCAAGTTCAAATAAAACTATAGATATATAAAACCCATTTCATATTCCTAATTTCCATGTATTTTAGAAATTTTCTAACACGTTAAATTATTTTATATTCTATTTAAAATTATTCGTACACTTGTTCTAAAACTTGAGACAAACGAGTTTATCATCAATTTAAAATGACAATGCTAAATATACACGACAGAATAGTAAGTTGTCAGGTGTGAAATCAATACTCCTGAACTATTTAGTTGGTTAGGTAATAACATGAATTAAAAAATTATTATGTTTTAGTTAAATTTTAATATAGGCATCTATATTTATTCTACAATTATTTTAGGTTCAATTTCCTTAACAATCCGGTAAATCCAGGTACAAGACGTGCACTTTCGCGAAGCAAAATCTGTTAACCAGTTCCCGGACAATTAATTTATGCCTCTAAAAATACCTGGAATCGTAGGGATGTGATCCGATGGAACTCAAGTCGTGAGTAACTTGATGAAAATGTTCACTATATTTTGTCACTTATTTTTTTAATGCGTAGTAATGTGATATACGCGCGCATATGTTGGCGGCTCGCGGCACACTGCGCCTGCGCACCCGTGTTCGCACCCGCTGCGGGAGCCAGTCCGCTGACCTCACGGATGCGATGCAGGAAATTCAACTGAAATCACATTGGATACGGCATCCTCTATCTTCATCACGAAATTAATCAACATTGATCATTATTTTGCCAAAATAACAGTATGTTATCGCTTGCGGACACTACTTGGAATTTGGTGCGATTTTCTCCTTTTCGCTATTGTATAATCTCATTACGGTTTTATGGGTTAATATTATGTGATGAGGTCATTTATTATAGGTATTTATTAGAGCCCACTTCGTACTTCGTTATATACTTAATATAAAACGGTAAAAAATACACTACTAAATAAAGTATACAGTGATTCTACAAGTAAGTGTCGACAGATATAGGATAAATGCAAAAGGAATGGCATGATTGTTGGGAGACTTGGAAAGGCGGTGACGCATTTGATCCCAATGCGAATTTGTTACCGCCTCACCCGACATTCACATTTGATTTCACGAAGGTTGCAATACTTAACAATAGGTATCTATTTAGGCTATCCAATCACCTCAAAAGCTTATCTTTCGCATACACTAAAACAGTATTTTTCAATTTTTTAAATGACACGACTAGCATCAAAAAAAGTTCACGTAACATAACGAATATCATTCAGTCAACTCTTTCTTAATATAGGTATATATCTTTTTAAAAAATATTGATTGCTTTACAAAGTAACTAGTTCTCTGAACCTCTCGACCCTCCTATAGAGGTATCGCCACCGTCAGGGGGTCGGGACTCACCGGATGAATAACACTGCACTAGAGAATGGTACAGAGGGGGGAGGGGGAGAAACACAGGGGAAAAACCTATCTTTGGTGTTCAAGCGAAAACGAGAATCTTTGATCCGCCAATGTTCATAAGCATCACTAACTAAATACTGTCTATTGTCACCCACCGCTGGACCTAACTCCTATGAAAGTGAAAACAATTGGATCATAATCTACCATACCCGGATAATGCGGATTAATACAGCACACGTACCTTTCAGACTCTGTATGGATCTCTGAATTTCTTAAAATGATTAATTCATTGTTAATGCACCTTGAAATTAGTTTCTTATAAATCAGAGGTCAATCTTGAATTTTAATATTGAACCCTTATGGTGGAAAAAGTTGTTGATAATACTAGGCTATCATAGATTTCGTATATACATATTAGGTGTAGGTAGATTCGCGTGCTTCGTTTTGTCACGCGACTCGCTAGCATTTCACGAACCGCTTTCTCACTCCGTGTTGGTGACCTCTCTCAGGAGTTGAACTTCGCTCCTTGCACCCGTATAATTTCGCTCGTAGGTACATACATTACATACATTTACGTCTATACAAACGGTAATAGCTTATTGCGCACAAGTACGTCTTTTTAATCGGACGATGCAAACGTGTGAATGCGTTAATAAGTACAGGCAAATTATTTTATTGTTTAAAATATTTGAAGACATGCCCAAGACAAAATATTTTTTATCTCTTATTTAGTTGTTGCCGTTACCGAAATAGTCTGTTTAATAAGTAACACATTTGTGAACGTCAAATTTGACCATTAGGTAATACCAAAATTCACTAAAATATGTAGCATGGTGCATAACCAAAACCAAACAATACCTGTAAAGTTTGAATTAAAATTAAAGCCAAATTTATAAAAAAAAACATGTCTATTTCAAGATAATACAAAATCATTCTGGTGTTTTATTTACATAATTATAGGTAGGTACTACTAAAAAGTTATGTTTTCACAGTAAAATATTTTTTACAAGGCAAATAAACATACAATAGGCTTTAAGCACAAAATTCTTGAATATCTGTGAGTTCAAATCCCTGGAGGGCATACATTAGAAGATAGAAAAAGGAGGAGATCGTCATTGCTCTTGTTTCACACCCTTTCATCTGTAATAACGAAAACAGAATGTATTGGCGTAAAGAAGAATGTATAAACATTATAAAAGATTACAATGATCTTATGTTAAAAGAAAAGTCATTAAGATTAAAAGAGAAAGAGCTCTGTAAAAAGGAAGCTTTATTGCAACGAAAGATAAAAGAATTTAAGAAACGTGCTGAGCACAGAACGAAAACAGACATGTCGACAGCGGCGGATCTACAAAAGGCGCGGAGGAAACTGTTACTTGTCCTCGACTCAAAACAGAAAGCCCAGAAACGCAACAAATACAACAGTAAGACCAAACAAAAAAATATCCAAAGCTTTCGTACACGATCTGTAAGTAAAAGTAAAAAAGATTTCAACGATATTTTATACGATTTTTGTGAAAGACTGTTAACATCACAATGCGTGGAAAGCAACACATTTCAGACAATTTTAGATACAAGGTTTAGACCATATTGTAGCCGATATGCAACCATGCTTGGCTTGGAGCGCAGTGACCGTACGAGAAATGTGCCATATATGGAAAGGAATTCCAATTCAGCAGAGGATTGTTACTTAATGTCACTTCGTAAAACTCCACAAATGTGGTTATACCATCGGTGGCCGAGGTTTTATCCTCATTACCAGAGTTGCCAAAAGCAACGGAAAAATATACTATACTTGATGTTATTTTTCCTGGGTTTTTTATTTTGGGCGCCTATTTTAATTTGCTTAGAATTGGTCAAGTGTTTCTTTTGCGCTTGCTGCTGTAATTGTTAATAAAATAATAATCCATTGTACGTGTCGCTACTTCCTTTACCCTTTTTGTACCTCTTATGAGTAAAATAATACAAGTATCATACATTACGTGAGACATTATGACAAACATACAGGCTTCATACAAGTAGTTAAGCTTTTTTTAATAGTTTTTTTAGTAGGTATTAAGCTTTTTTAAGGTCTGCAGCACGGCAGAAGCAAACGAAACAAAACAAATAGCCGGAGAGCTGATGACGAATTTTGGGAAGGTTTTTTAGGCAAGCTGAAATTGCGAAAAATTATAATTTTGTCA
>DWNE01006028.1:0-13427 GCA_018249875.1 Cecropterus toxeus | reverse complement strand
ACCACACCCTTCCACCGAAACGCAAGAACTGCTTCACGCTAGAAATAGGTGTGGCGGTGGTACTTCCCCGGTCGAACGACAATGGTTCTACCACCTGACTTCTTTATGACAGTATGCGACCACACATACCGCCGTCCTTCCCAGGGTCGCCTGGTTGGACGGTTCGAGCTCCCACTCTTGCCGCCAGCAACCCCGGAAGCCCGTTTTAGTCGCGTCTTACAACAGTCAGGGGATACCGTAGCCCTCTTCTTATGCCAGGCCTACAGGTACGAGTCATTTCAAAACCTCGGCGCCATCCCATTTTATGGACGTTTTATTATATCTAAAGTAGGTATATAACTGTTTGTGATGTGTGTGTGGGAATGATCCAAACGAATTATTTTATACAAATGCTTATTTATTTATAAATCGATTAAGATTCCGTAGTATCAAATGTTACAGCTTAATCACTCGCCACTTCATTAATGTATGAAAAATGAAGCATAGTTTATCCATTTATAAGGAAATTATTAGATTATTCTCCTCACCATACAATGAGAGACAAAACCATTGGAAAATAGCGTAGTTAATCAGCTTTATGAATGTTTCGAGATGCTATCGGGAAAACTGATATAAACAGGGAAATCGAGATAAGATTATGTAATGAGATGTGACTAAGATATTAATGCTCAAGTAACGAAGTTAGTAGGTATATCTAGTGTTTTTTTATAAATGTTTACTTATACATAACTATTATATACTGAGTACATATTTTCTTACGTAATTATAATAATATAAATAAAATGACCTTAAGGTTATACCTTACACGTTAAATGTATTCAGAAATGTTGGCAAATATTCGGATATTCATAAAAGCATAAATTATTTTGGCCAAATTTTATACACTTGAAAAACAAATGGTAGTTGAAAATATATGTAGTTTACACACGTTTAAGCGAAAAATAATAATAAGCAAAATATTACATTTAAACGATAGATATTTTCTGCTGTACTTCGCTAAGTTGACAAATTTATAAAAGAAGAATCCTGCGTGTCTGTACATTAAATATTTTTTGCACGTAAATAGTTTTGGGAAATGAAAATAAGCAATAGCATGTACTGGTATTATTTTGAGAACTTTTGTCTACCTGTTATGTCTGTCTGTAAGCAATTTGTCTGTGAAATCGTATGAAATGAAAACTATTGATTAATAACCAATTAAATTAAAGATTTGAACATTCCGAAACAGCGTGACATGAGGTAGCGTCTATTCTTCATTTAAATTATTAAAATTTATTCAGTCTTAAGGTGCTCTTTGTACTTCGACTCCGGAAGCACCACAGCCACATTATACAAAACCTGATCGTATCTGGAGTTGATTACAGATATTTATGGGTTGCAGTGACCACTTATCATCAGATGGTCTAGCGTGAAGCAGTTCTTGCGTTTCGCTGGAAGGGTATGGTTGCTGGCTCACTTTTATATGAGGCGACCATCTCAGTCCACGGGAGTAGCAACGCATCTGTGGTCGACTTCATATAGAACCCATATTCTATAATGAAGTTGCTTACATATGTCCATGGGCGGTACCAGTAACCACTTACCATCATGTGGGCTGCTTGCTCGTTTGCTACCTTATATTTAAAAAAAAGAATTTTAGGGCGCTGGTAGTCCGAAATTTACAATTTTAATTGTCGCACCGTAGTGGCGATAGAAAACAGGTGTAATATATATAAACACCTCCTTCTTCTGTGCACAAGGTTTGGCGACCGGTCAGCCTATTGCATTTTCACTTCAAAGACCCGCGACTATCACAAAAATAATTATTGTAAATCACTCTTGACGATAAACAAATAATGAGTGACTGAATGTAAAAGTGTAATGACAGAACGTCAATATTTTTGAATTTTACTATTTTTTTTAATTCAGTATTTCGGCCAGTCATAAATTCTGATCACTATTCGACAGGAAAAATGGTACAACAAACTTTCTTTTAACTATGACTTATGCCCGAATTCAATGATCAGCTACATATGTAGATAGTCTGCAACATTTTCAAAAGCCAAATTTTAAATTAATGTGTTCTACATTAGTGACGGTTCTGAAATTATATATGAATGATCGGGTATTATTTTACTGTGTTCCTTCCTTGTACTTATCATAAAGGTCTTAACATTTCAGTTTGTAGAATTATGAATATATTTCTGTTATATTCGTGGAACTCATCATATTCTGGCGTATATCGAACCTACTCATTAGTAATAGTATTCGCTCGAACTACTTGAGATCTTCTGTTTGAATTTGGTTGAAGGTTTCTTTGTCATATTTAATCAATTTACTTGTACATTTACTTCCATATCACCTAAAATTAATGATCCTAATCTATTTACTTATCATTGATTTGAAATTAAAGTGTTCGTAAAAATATAAACAGAAAATATGACATACGTAGAGTACGTAAAACTATGTTCGGGATCGCTTTATAAAGTGTAAATACAAATAAAACTTATCCCAACTTTATAGTAGTTCTCAACTAATATACGAGCACATAAAAGAATGGTATCTCGTATAAAAGTTAAAAGAACTAGTAGAACTCCGCAAATTCACCCGCATTAGAAAAATACATTACATTGTAATAATGTTTAATGAAGTGGATGGATTTTTATGAAATAAAGACTGAAAATATAAACTAATAAAGTCTAAATGTGTAACGTATTCACGACATGGACTATAATTATATTTTTTCTACTTTTTAAATTAAATTTGGGAGTTTTGGTTTGCTGCTATATCAAATAAATAGACAAACATTTTAAAATTCTTAATTTCGTATTGTTACTGCTTCTTACATTACTCTCAGTCTTGGAGCATTGTATGTTTTGCAAATTTGAAAATTTCAGACATTTTTCGTTTCATTTTTACTATTTGTATGGATTGTATGTATCGGTGGTGTCTAGTAAAGTATTTTTATGCCATACTAAAGGTGGTAGAACCAGTGTAGTTCGACCGGGGAGGTACCACCGCCACACCTGTTTCTAACGTGAAGCAGTTCTTGCGTTTCGTTGGAAGGGTGTGGTTGCCGGCTCACTAGTATATGAGACGACCATCTTAGTCCTCAGGAGTAGCAACGCATCTGTGATCGACTTCAGATAGAACCCCTGTTCTGTATGAAGTTACTTTCATATGTCCATGGGCGGCAGTTACCACTTACCATCAGGTGGACTGCATGCTCGTTTGCTACTTCAATCTGATAAAAAAATATCATTTATCCATCAGCCTTTTGAGGTCCATTGTAGGACATAGGCCTTACCTAAACGACGCCATTTCAACTGGTCCTGTGATTTCCGAATCCAATAGTTTCCCGCTGTCTTCTTCAGGTCATCGGTCCACCTGGTCGAAGGTTGACCTCCGCTCCTTCTGCCTAAACGTTGTCGCAATTCGAGGACCTGTCTTATGCCACATACTTAAGTATATATGTAGAAAAGTACTATGATGTCAAATCGTTCTGAAGTCGGCGCTTATATAGTCATCTCATCATCATCATATGATATGGTATCGTCGTCATGATCTAGCGACGCGTTACTATGAACTGCGTTTGTACTACATACACTATATATCAGACCAACATATATTTCATATATATTTCAATTTATTTTAACTTTTTTGTGTCTTTGAAGTCGGACTTATTCTTTGGAATTTTTTTCACTTCTTTGTCATACATACAAATATGCATCAAGCTCTCCTACCAGCTGCTAAGTACTTAATGTATATGATGCTTGTACAGTGTAGTGAGTCAACGTGCAGACATTCTCTCCGCATTGCTTTACAGCAAAGTAAGACATTTCCTAGTAGGTACGCCCTATAAGTATACGCTTGGTTAACTGAATTTCATATACATAAAATGTCGTATTTTTTAATTTACTGAGACGTCAATCAAAATAATATTTTCTGCTCCATTTTAAATACCTAAGATTTTATTAAAAGAATTATTTGTGTTTCACGAAATCATACATTAATTTTGTTTACGTTATATTATAAAAAAAAATTGGCAACGAGTCTCAAGTAAAATGTTATTAAAAAAACCTAAATAAATCGTTCAAATGCTACTTCACTTTCTATTTTAAGTTATATTTTACGATGATTATATTATTGTTAAGGTAGTCAGGGGGATATCCATATAGATTGTAAAATCTTACTCATCAAAAGTGCCTCCCATACATGCCCGTAGAAGCACATGCAACAAAACCTTTATAATTAATTATCAGAACCAAAATGAGACGTCTGTACATCATAGATACGACAGTATTAAAAATAGTTTTTTATTACGCAGATCTACTCAAACGTACACGTAGGTATATGCTTTATTTTTATTTTTTATTCGATCGGAATTTGTATATTCATAATAATAATCATAATCAGAAAATAAAAGTTAATTATTTATATATACCACAACATAAAAACTTTTATTATCATAAAATGTAGTAAAATGCCTATTAATATGTACTATTTAAATTTTCTGCACAATATTTCATTTTACAAAGTTTCATGTCACGTCTATAAATTCTGTGCATTATCCCAAAACGCTTTAATCGCTCTTAAATTAGCTTGCATTAAATATTAAACGCTGGCATGAGATTCGTATAATGAAAATTGTTTTGTACAAGCAATAAGAGCAACGAGTGAACTCTACGGCTTCACGGAGCTATGCCGCATAGTTCAAATGGCGCCTCTTGAGGAATGCTACGTGTTCTCCATCTCACCTTTCTCAATCCCTTTTCGGCTTTTCGCTACCCGTTTTACCTTTGAGCGCATATTTTCCGTGAAATTAACCCTTTAAAACCATTGATATTATATACGTCTAGATACCGTACCGTGATACTAATAATGGATCTATTTTGTTATATTTCTTCAACGATTACTTAATAATAAACTTATTTATGTATATTATTTCTTAAGAGAAATGATTTATTGCCTGTATTTTCACTTAATGCTTAAATGTAAAATCATGTAAGTATGACTCCATTCTGCCTTTGTAATAATATTTGGTTTTAATATTTTGCATGATACGAGTATATTTCGGGAAAAAATAAGACAACAAAGTATTTATAAAGATATTTTATTAAACATTTGTTTGTAAAATAGATTAATTAAAACTGACATTTACAACAAACAACTATAAAATTCTTTGTATTTCTGTCTAACACTAGTTAATAGGTCCTGCGTAATTTTGGAATTGATCTTGAGTATAAGACGGCCTATTATATTGACAGTAATCGGGCGAACTCGAAATCTTACAGATTATGAGATAATATTCTGAACACGCAGCCTAAAATATATGATGCCGGGAGTGGGTTAAGAAAAGGTGCTGATTGCAGTTTCACTGTAAGTACATTTTTAATACACATCAATTGCTGAAGTAGCAATGCAAAGGCCTATCTACTTTTTAAAGAATTTGATATCTTAAAACCAAGTATAATTATTTAAAAGCGAAGAGGGTTAGAACTTTTGTAATTGAAATTCCGTTAAATTTCCTCGTTGAAATTAGATACAAAGCATCTATAGAAACAAAACTTGTCACCTGAGAATCCGAATGTTTACTCACATTCAACGCAATATTTGTTTTATAATTATATTTGGTAGCCTTCTAATTACATATACAAGCAGTAACAGTGATGTTAAAATAATTTGTAGCTCTATTATTAATGCAGTGTTTTTAAGTATCATATCAATTGTAATATGAAAAATTATATAATACAATAATGCTATAAATCCGGGAAGTAAATTAACATCGGTTTATTGCCAAACATTACTGTTAACGAAATTAAAGAAAAACCTTTTTTTAAGTAACGTTAACAGAATTTATCGCGTTTGTCATCATTAAATTACAATTAGAGCCCGCGTTTTACCTCAACTCAAACATTAGTAGCCTTTTTCAATTCAACAACAAGTTGGACGTTTCTTACAAAAACTTTTGCAAGAACAAATTTATTTCCGTCAGCAAAAGTTCTTACATGTACTTCAACGCAAAGTATCACGAATAACATTACATATTAGTTTGACTACGTAACACGTTATACCCATCATATCCACACATTACATTTATGTAACATTACACTTTATAATTAATACAGGATCTACAAACAGCAATTGGAACGCATTCGATACGTAGAAATTTAGGACTAAATTCTGAAACACGTTTCTGATTGCGAACACGTAGGAGTATAACATAATACCGCGTTCTAATTATGTGAAAATTTAAATAGCCTACCAATCCTGCAATTGACTTAAATTAATTGAATATTTAAAACAATGATAAATACCATACAATAATTTGAAAATAATCAGAGTTTATAATTTTGACATTAAACAATGAAATGGAACTTTCAACCTTCAAAAAAACTAATTTCAAAATCGACATTAATGAATAACTACTAAATAATATTTAAAAATATTAATTTTAACTATAAAGACATACCCTACAAATCAATTGATTGGCAAAGTTTCCCCTCGAAATATTTTTTAGATAAAATAACCATTTACAGCCGTAGTTTAATAGAATATACATTCTTAGTGGATTTATAACAACGATCACTTTAAAATACTAGTGAATATTAAATGCAAATTTGGAACATTTTTGAAAACAATTGACAAGAGTAACAGCAATGATGCAATTGACAGAACATTTTATTTAATTGATGCCGAACTAACGTTTTTCGGTATTTCCTTACAGAAATTAAAAATACATAAGACAAATTGTATACACGGTCGGTCTATTAATCACTTCAATTATTATCAATCATGTAACATGGCTGTCAAATACAGATCTTAGCCGCTTGCCGAACAGCAAATATATAGCTTCGTATACGTATAGAGCTATTTGAGGTTCCTTAAAGCTTTTATGCCACGATTTAATATGAAACTACAGAAAGGGCCAAGATAATTATAGTGGATACTCGTATTACGGCATAGAATCTGATGCTGTAGGTACCCCTCTGAGACTTTACACGGGTTTGGCTTATTCATTCACAAGTGAATTTGGATTCACTTTCTTACCGGCAGGAATATCAGAATTTTACTCTTGTTTGTCTTTGACATAGTGGTAGCTAGGAAGCTATAATCAACTCGATGTTAAAACAAAATATCGCCCCATAGAGAAAAATATAAATATTAAAACGTGAAAACATTTGTATTTCAATTCGTTTTAAAAAGTTGATGATACAGGCTATGAGTTAGAATCTCCAAAAATCCCATCAAAATAAAGACTGTGTTTTATATGATCTTCCAAGTATTCATTGTTTTAGTTACTTGCTAAAGGTAATTAAATTCAAATTTTCAATATATTATTAGTTATTTTGGCATTACTGTTGCTTTTCATATTATTAGTTTAGACAGATCATAACTATCTTTTCAAAAATATTTCATCCCGTATGTATTCAAAACAAAAATACGAAATCATTGAAGCATTCACACCGATTTGCAACTATTTAAAGACAAGAACATTCTTGCCGTTGCACGTAACAATTATCTACAACAACTACTTTACAAAAAGCTCTTACTCTTAACAGATAGGTACTTAGAATAGTTTCGAAAGCTCTTTTGTCTAGACATCGAAGTACATTTCTGATTTATACAAGCAGTGCCTAATTTGTAATTATAAAGATTTTTCAAGAGTTAAAACCGAATTAAACATATTCCTTAAAAACGAAATTTTGTCACATAATTTGTGACTATTATTAAAATAAGCATACAGTATCAACTTGGTTTGTTTGTTTTTGTACAAGTTAAATTAATCTTAGGAACATTTGATACTTAAAATACTGACAGTAAAGTGATTTTGAATATGAAAATCGTGCGGTTGCAGTATCGTTAGATTTGATTAAAGGAAAAATCTAAAATAACAAGAGATTTAAGGACTCCAGAAACTTACAGTTTATAAGCAACACTTTTATCATTATACATAAAATACACAAATATTTAATGGAGTTTTAAAAATACGCTTATTGGTTATAATTTTTATAATGAGTAATTAATAATATTTATTTTATTTAGTCAGGTATACTTATACATTTATTAATGTCATCATAATGAACCTATTAATAAAATTGTGCTGATAAGCCATATAAATTGATGTCGATATTATATTTATTAAACTAAAGAAAGAAATTTAAATTGTATGTATTTAAAAATTACAAAACTTGATCCCAATGGGAATACCATTTTATCTTAGAATTATCGTATTTCTTTATTTTAAAATTCATTCAACTACAAAAACTGTATGTACTCGTACGTACGTATACATTTATTGGCACACAACGGCACCGAATGCTATTTTACGAATATTGACATCCATTATCTACCATTCAATATCATATAAATTCCAATATTATTTTCTATACGTGTACATCTACTACATATCAACATCAAAATAAATTTCATTCTTTAGCCTTCTCAACACTTAGGACATTCCTCGTTTCAACGGCAGACTTAGCATATTTAAATATATGCTGTTCCTTATCACGATAACTGACCGCCTGTCTTTTAAGTTCTATCCGGATACAATTCAACAATTAACATTTCATTCTTTATATTTATTCACAAATTCACATTATCTAGCTACTTATAAACTCGCCATCGAATCACGACCGAGTTGTGATATACGTCTATGAATTCTCAGTTCACTTATGTTGCATCTACACTTGTGAAATTCACTGGCAGTACGCAACACGGCAAATGCGCTTATAATATTCGCAGGCCGTGAAACTCACGTCGGGCCAGCGGTGGCCTTGTTCACTGAAAGCTGGAGGGCAACAGGGGGTTCTCGCACGTCAGAATGTACATCAGGTTCGAGATGGGCCGCATCAGGGTGTGTGGGCCCGGGGTCGGTGGGCCCGGGGTCGTGGGACGGGCCGAAATCCGGGGGCTCCTCTGGGGGCGCAGCTGCGGGTCGAATGTTGTCAAGCCGCGGACGCGGTGAGTACCGCGGCGTCAGCGCAATGCCTCCAACGACTGGGTGCGATTGGCGATTCCCGCCTGAAGGGCGTCGTGCATCAGGCGCTCGTTCTCTTGCCGAACTGCGAACAAACACATACAGCTTAACCAAGTATGTACTTATTATTGCGAACATTCTGCGTGAAGTTCTATTGTTAAAAGGGATAATACGCATTTTGTTGGAGGTGAAACTCCATAGAGGATAAAATCCCGCGCCTTATTTTAAAATAAAATGACTGGGCTTCATTAAATGGTATACTCGTATAATTAAGTAAAAAGCTTTTGTATAAATCTGTCCGTAATATCTTTTTGTTAATTCTAACAAGCTATTACATAAAATTAAGAGTATACTCAAATGCTTTCTCGTACTTCATAATAATTAGATAAAACAGAATTTTGAAACTGAGTACGTTTAACGTGGGATAAAATAAATCTTGGTGTAAAGGCCGTATAGACCCTTCGCTATGATAGAGGAACAAAGAAGTTTAATATATTTAGTATACCACGAGATTAGTGTAACAAAGTTAGAAGATTAGTAAGGCCTGCGTGAAGTTTAGTACAATATTATGATATAACTTAATTATGTTATAGGTAAGAAATGTTTTCACTACGTACAATTTTCGTTCCCGTATGAAACTCCCAAATATATAGGTGCGAAAAGTTTATAACACACATAATAGATTGTTAGGGGAAGTAAAACTTGGAATTAATAAACTCTTGACGGGAAATGGGAGATTGGTTTCCCAAGAGCACAAGATAATAATATATGGATAATACGCCGTCTGTAATAGTATACTTACTAGTATATAATGTATATGAACCAAAAACAAAGATGATACGTTCAGTACCTTAAGCAAATACTCTCATAAGAGAGTAGTATTCAGTATTAAAATAATTATATTTTTCTCGTGTATTTACATATTCTGAGCGAGCACAATAACCGAAAGTTTCTTATTAGATGTTTAAAAGTGTGGGACATAGGACAGAGTGGTTGTCGCAGTGGACAATATGTATATGGCCTGAACATTCTTCGTTCTAAAAGAAAATCTATCCAGTAATAATACGTTTATTGAAATAGATTTATTTCTATTAAACACCTGCGTGGAGAAGCGATGGCCATACCAGTCTGACATGTGGCGGGTTCCAGGTTTTAGCTCCAGACAGGTAGTTAAACAAATGATGGCATTAACAATAAAGAAAAAATTGTTGGTGTACGAATATTGAAAACGTTATTATCATTATTATTCATTGAATTCTAAGACATATAAACAGATCGTCTTTAATAATAATTCAGGTAATCATTCCGCAATGTTCGTAGGTTTGCCTAGCCTTAACACTTATAATAAGAGTGCGTTGATTGTCGATCGGCAATCAATTATCAAGTATGTTATAATCGAACTTCAACGTCGATCTTCAGTTGTTACCAAACAAATCGATCGACACCTTCGATCGACAATATATTATAATAGATCACTCGATGTTGATTACATTTTAAAATACCTTTGTTACAGCTTTTTATAAACCTAATCAGCGATCGACGATGGTTCAGTCATCGATCCACCGTCGATCGCAGCTTTATTGCTTGGTCCATAGCGCCGAAAAAATAAAGCTTCGACCACGCATCGATCAACATTTGTTCGAACATTCTAATTATTGTTATCGGCATGCACCAGGCTGCAAACCTATCTAAAACTGAAGTCTCTTCACGTTTTAAATACAACCATCCATTTAATTACACGTCGGTTGATTACTAACCCATTTTACTCCAATACGCACTAGAACAAATAATATAGTAGATCCAAGCTTCCTGAATATGCCAGGATTGTGAGCAGTTACAGTTGAAGATTGAAAACAGATTCCTGTATGTTGTTTTAAGTTCGTTTATAAAACTAAATTGAAATGTTTTTGCTCATGCTAAACAGGTTTTAAATAATTGATACTCATTATTTTACGCATGAATAGCAACAGTTTATTTTTAGTGTATACTCTTACTAAAAATAACTAATACAGCCAACTGGGGCAAGGCCCCGTTTGAATGGAGCTTGTAGGCGCCGTAAGTAGTATGTCATTGACTAAATATTATTTTTAATAATAAAGTTCAAAAT
The DNA here is from genome assembly GCA_018249875.1 of Cecropterus toxeus. Taxonomy (NCBI): domain Eukaryota; kingdom Metazoa; phylum Arthropoda; class Insecta; order Lepidoptera; family Hesperiidae; genus Cecropterus; species Cecropterus toxeus. The sequence continues at coordinate 2,358 of DWNE01006028.1, read as the reverse complement.
ATTTTTGTTTATTACTTCTAAAAGGTTTCAGAACATGGTATTCATTCAATAATGCGGATATAGTAGAATAAGTGGTCCCCTAGATACTTTATCTTGAATAGGGACAAATACTCTTACTAGAGTTATGGCACAGAAGATCCTCTGTGAAACAATGAACACCATAGAAGTTCCTACTTACAATATGTGCTGATATCAGTGGACCACTTTTAAGACACGATTTGATAACGACAAGGGGATATTTGTCTCGCAATAGAATTATACATCCTGAAGATAATTAATTAGGCAACGAATTTTTTTTAGCTATTCCCAAAAAATGTAAGAAGTTCCCACAATCATTCAACGCACAATAAATTGAGAAAATGCAAAAAACTTTGAAAAACTATAACATAATTTAAAATATGAATGTCTTGGTAAACAAATTGCCATGTGAAACCAAGCGTTACTGCCTATTCGATATTATGGTTCAATTTATCCGCATATGATATCATGAAAAATATTGCGTATATTAAAAAAATCTCTAAACCCAAAATGAGATATGGAGGATTAAGGCAAGTTAGTTTCATAACTCCCCTATAGAAATGATGGAATCAGGCACTGAAGCATCAATCGTCGCACAAATCCGCAAGAGTTTCCTAAGCCAGCGCCCATTAATCCTGCTTCCAAACCTTCCATAGTACGGATTTTTTGTTCCGCATCGGTGCCCTTAAATCCCCTAGCGATAGGTGTATTATGTTTGCCCTACTTGGATAATATTATATGGACAATTTCAAAAGATTTGTTTTCAATTACCTCTCATGATGATGATGGGACAACAGAGATTCACCACCGCCACGCCGATTTCTAGCGTAAAGCAGTTAAAAAAAACCCTTGTTTTTATGAAGTTAATAATAGATATCCATGGATAACAGTGACCACCATCAAGTAGATTGTGTGGTGTAAATTGTGTATAGGTGTTACAAGACAGATTGAGTCATTAGGCAGGCATCAAGAAGCAACATGCCCGAATCGACCATGTGTATAAGAGATTAATTCTTTATGATTCGACGGCGATAACTTTCCGACACCTATTTCTGTTTTAAACCAGGGATTTTTATATTTTTATAGTTTGAGGGGTTTGTTAAACCTCGGCTTAGTTATAATTTCATAATGAATCTCCTCAGGCAGGTAAGGTTATCGTAAATATGATTTACTTCGTCTAGAACGTGTAGTTTAAACGCTGGTTGTTCATGTTAAATTATGGCAAAATTATTTCATCAAATAATAGATAAGGCTGAGTGGTTTCATGTCACGCAGGTCGATGGCCCTTAAACAATAATTACAATACAGGAAGAGCATGTATGAAATGATGGCATAAATGCGGATGAAATCGCTCCGCGGACCAGGGCAAACTCCCGTTGCAGGAAAAAGGCCTAACTTCGAAAATCTATCGCCATTAAAACTTTAAAAGCTTCCTTTTCAATTAGATGTCCGAACTTTTCAAATAATTCCCATTGAATGTGATTCAATCAATATGACCTTTGTGATTTTTCAACTCGACGCTCTCATTTGTGTAAGTTGATTTAACGTTACATATTATTTTCGATAAAAAGCATGATTGTCCCATTTTTACTATTATTAACAAACTTGTACATCAATAAATAGTCCAGACTACTACACGTATGCAATAATATACTCATGATCGATTAGCTTATTGATTTAATATAATAACACATTGGAAATGAGATGAATAAAGTAGTATAATAAAAAGTCGAATATTTCGTAGTATTTCACTCAAATGGTCAGAAGGTAAACAAACTATAAAATGATCTCGTGGGTTATCAGGAGATATTTACTACCAATAACCATACACAATTAAATGAATACTATTCTACTATAACAGGCATATATATAATATACTTATGTATAATCTAATTATATTACGATGTGCAATATCTACAAACAGAAATGTATGAAAATTGTAAATGAGCGGAATGAAATGAAGGTAGGGATGGCGTGCTAGCGTACTTGTCACTGGTATTATTTCAATATACTCACTGTCTATTTTCTCACTCATCCGCTAGTGACCATGTATGGACTATTAGGGAGCTAATACACGAACAACGCTGAAGTAACACACGAGCGATAGTTCGTGTCGGCGACCATCGCTGATTCTCATGGACACATGCATAAAAAGTGCCAAACACGCGCGATATGATTAGAGTCCGAACCTCCCACTAAACAGTGAGAATGGTATTTTACATTTTTACATTATATTACAATGTTTCAATTAACATTGTATTATTATTTATAAATGTTAAGGATCCGGGAGGCAGTAGCGCAGCGAGGAGGGGGGGGGGCGGAGGGGCGGCCCGCCCCGGG
>DWNE01006027.1:0-13428 GCA_018249875.1 Cecropterus toxeus | reverse complement strand
CTTGCACTATCATAGGAGACAGCTTCATACAGTTTTCGATTGTTTCTATTGTAGGTAATCTTGGAACTGTAAAGAAACACCCAGTGTAATCAGGGTCATTTTCAATATAATTTTTTAACAATTTAGATAACAATGGCAGAATTTTTATTGATGATTATTATAGGTTCATTATTTTGGTTGTTCCCTGTTCAGGTTGGCCCAAAATAGGAAAAATCTAAGCGCGGATATAGATGCTAAATGTTTAATTTTAAGGGGGCTAGAGAATAATTGATTTAAAAAAACCTAAACATATGATACCTGAGTTTCCTTTTCAAGATTAACTAATAATTAATTGTCTAGCGACGTATTAATAGTCGGTCCATATCTAAAATAGTAAGTTGTACTATAACGTGTATAAGTGAGTGCAATAAACTGGCTGATGTAGATGCCCATCATTACGACTTGGTCGAAGCAGCTTGACACGACGATACTAACGCGAAAGGCAATGCAACGTTTAGATATTTGGTGAGACAGATTCGTGAGACCGTGGATTGTATTCGTGTATTACATATATTTTTTGGCGAGGAACTCTTGGAATTGTTAGCAAGTATCTGTATGTTTAAGAACAACGCACGGTATCTATATATAATTATAGCTATAATTATTAGTACATCTTACTTCGTCTAGCATAAGCGAGCGCGATGAGCTGATTGACGCAGTTGACCATCTCGACGACTAGGTCGGGGCAGCGAGACACGACGTAACGGCGATCACACTCCAGCGTGTGTTCTGGCAGACGCATACGCGACAAGTGCGCGTGTAACAACGCCCGCGCCTTGATACTGTACGGACGGCACAGCGGTTGCTCTTTGTTCTTCTCGCCCAGGTTCGGTAGCTCACGTAACAACTGTTATGTCAAATAATAAAAGCGCATAAATAACATTGTTAACAAAACTATGACAAATTTTAATGACGCTTTACTATATTTTCTATACAAATTCATTTAAATCTTACATGTAAAACATGCACTTTATTGCCATTTAGTATTGTAGTAACTTTCATCTTAAATTTTATTAGAGTACATTTGAATATTGTGAACAGCTAAGATTTGGAGGGTAGTATGTTATGTTGTTTAACTGCTAACTGACCAAAGGTGTAAGGAAAATATTTAAGAGACACAAAAATATTTAATTGTAAAAAATAAACAAGTAGGAAATATAAACATACAGTAACAAGTAATTCTCACCATAGGAACTTCTTCATTATCTGTAATTCTTTCTACAATTTCAGAGTTATGTCTTTTATCAAACTCACATGAAGCCGCAAGTATCATAAGAGCTCGCTTCAGGGGCATAGATGGTGTTTTGTGACAGAAATAAAAGTACATCTGTGTTGTATCTAGTAAGACTTGCTCTCCCGAAAAACGAATTGAACGATACCACCAAGTTCCCACCTGCCAAAAAAAAAAACAGATTTTGGTATATATTTTTATTAATTACTAAAAAGAAAACTGAAAAAAAAAAATATTATGAAACAATATGTCAAAATAAATTGTAACTTGAAAATAAAATGCTTATTGTTGTTATTTCATTTCATTCATTAATCCATGTGATATTTCTTTCATCTAGAATCTTGAAAGTTAAAAAACCTAAAGCAGATGTTGTATTACATCAATATTAGTAGACAATGGCCAAGGTTCTTATACAAGGTAATTTGTGGTGCTATCTTGGGTCTTCAAATATTAAACCAAATACTATTTACACTACTGTAATATATAAATACTATGCTATAATAATATGCTATATAGTATAAATTATCAATACTGCCAGAATTTCAGCTGAAAAAAGTTACGCATTTTTTTTTACATAAATACGAAATACCAAATGTGCATGTGGTCCACCTGATATTATGTGGTCACTGCTGCTTGTGAACATCATGGAGTTATTACCCGAATTAAATTACAAATGCATTGCTACTACTAAGCTAAGATAAACCCTACATTGTAAGTAATTTCAATACAATCAGTCAAATAGCACATGAAGTTTTTGCTTTAACTGCTTCAGATTTAACTGTTTGCACAACTGACTAAACAGTTGATTAAACAATTAGGAAACACTACTATGAGATATGGAATAAAAAAACACCTTGAAATTAATACTACAACTTGAGACTACAATGGCACACATAGACAAATGGTGGCTTTCAGCTTATAACATCCCTTGCGCTTTAAAAATATTATATATTCACTTTTTAAATAAACATTTACATACAGGTAAATTCCAAACAGGTTTTTGAGATCAAATCAACAATAAGCACCCCTTAGATTACTACAAACACACATAACATCCATCTTGATTGTGTTACTCTAATAGCTTTACTTGTATTAAAAATATATATAAACACTATATGACTTTAGTACTTGTACCTTAAATGGACATTCTCATTATAGCTACTGAAATACTTACAGCAGTTGGAAGTGCAACCATAAACACTAATGCGTACAGGCCTAACACCCACACACTGTTCTCCTTCTCCACAATCCAACTAGGCAGGGCAATGCCAAAGCTCATGGCACCAGGGCCATCTGGGTTGCCATATTTCTCCCAATTTCTCCTTGCTTCGTCGTCTGTAAGGGCCTAAAAAGAATCACAAATGTTATGTATATTTAATAACTTGCATAGTTAATAAAACACATATTTGTATTAGTCTATTAAAATTGTATGAAAAATATTATTATTTTCCACTACATCGTATGGCACAAATCATTCCTCACAGCTTATAAGTGTGGGAGGACTGATTTCCTCCAAAATACTGCTCCAATTAAGGTTAGTGAAGGGAGATTTAGGTACTCTATGTCCGATATTAAAGTCTTAATATTAAAGTCTTATTAAGTCTAATGATCAGATGAATGCACAGAAATCTTTTCAGGTTTTTCATAGGTTTTAGGAAGATATTTGATACTGAAAGTACAATAATAATTATCAGGAAACAGGAAACCTAACATGTGTTCATTCATTACCTGATAAGCTTTTGTAAGTCTCATGAAAGCTTTTTCATCGCCGGTCTCCTTGTCAGGATGGAGTATCAATGATTGTTTACGGTAAGATTTCTTAATCTCCGCCTGAGTAGCTCCAGGAGGCAATCCAAGTATATCATAGGGATCGAAATTAGACATTTCATAATCAAACTGTGATACTTTCATAGCTAAAAATCCTAACAAAACCCATCCTGATATAATAGCTAGCATAATAAATGCATTTTTTAAGGTCTTGTAGGGCTGCGAATGTTCTATTATAACTCGCTTTTTCATACAATTTGGACAGTGACATGATTCTGCTAGTTTTGCTGGATCTGTAAATGAAAAGGAAACCATCAATGAACACGCAGTTTGTCGCTAACGCGTAACATCACCATACGGCGGTAATTTATTTATTACTTACCGCCGTGTCCTATGACATGGACAAACTAATCAATTAGTCAACATAACTGTAAATTTGTACAGTGTCACCTTTCCATATTTCTATACAAATTACGCACTTTTAATAAACAACCAATAATTTTAAAATAAGCTCGGCCTTTTATATTACCGAAATAAAGGGTTTATGGCATAAAAAGTGTGTATTTCATTAGTAATTAAATAAATCTCACCTTCTTTTCTTTTCCTCGGCCAATAATAAAATGTAGCTGGAACTAATATTAAAGCTAGGAAGGAAAGAACGAAATAAAAGAATGTAGATCCACTCTCATCGTATTCAAACTTTTGACCACCCATTGCTATTAAATTTAATACATTATGAAGTTAAAAAAATCTTTAGTACACGAGTATAGTTGCCTCAGCCCTCAGTTGCCTGACGTGTCATTCATTTCGTTCGTAACTTGTTTTTAATAAATCATGCGCCTCAATGCTTTGTATCAAGTTTATTCAGGCATGTAAGTCATAATACACATTTCAATTTAATATAATTATATAAGAAATGGTACAAGAACTGCTATTTAGATATAATGTGGTATAAAAATGTGGAGTCGTTTATTTTTTTTGTAAGGCTTGGAATTTAAGCCGCGAAATCTTTATTTTTTAGTCATTATTGGCAGTCCACCTGCACAATCTTTGTTATCTATAATCACGGAATTTAAAATAATCAATGCCACTGTCACTGTCACTTATTTTTCAGAACGTAATATCTTTGACATTTGATAATTTGATGAAATTAAATATTTTTATGAAAACGTTCTTTCACAATAAAATTGAGGACTATATGTCCTAAGAACTGCCAAAAAATATATTATCATCGGTGACTATATAGGCAAGCATCGTTATTAAACGTTTAGCCTGAGAATTGTTTACATATTTACCAGAAATGTAAACTTTAAGTCGTGAAGGTTCATTATCATTTTTTGTATAATTTTAGATGGCTACTAAAACAATTGCAAGTGCTACCGTTAGAGCGGTGAAAAAACGTGTGCTGCCATCAAGGGCTGCACTCGTTTTAACTCCATCCGCAGTAAATAAAGTGAAAGAAATTATGGCTAAGGAAGAAGCTAAAGGATTTATTGGCTTGAAAGTTGGCGTCCGACAGAGAGGCTGCAATGGTCTTTCGTACACGTTAGATTACGCAAAAGATAAAGGAAAATTAGATGAGGAAGTAAAGCAAGATGGGGTTACTATAATAATTGACAAGAAAGCTCAGTTAACATTATTAGGTTTGTATTGGTATTTTAGAGCTAAAACTATTACACTGTACCAAATGTTTTTTTATTTTTTATTTTTAAATTATTGCCTATTTCTGCCTAATAATGGCAGTATTAAGCTTTAGGCATACTCTTAGATGAAGCTTTTACTACTACTAACTATTACTTGAGGGTGGTCATGATCTCAGAACAATATTCCTATTGACACTTGATTAAATATATCAACAGGTGATGTTGACCAAAAACAACAAATAGACAATAAGCTTATCTACAATCTTGTTAAGAAAATCTCTGAATTCATATAATGAAACTAACCATAATAAAAATATTGATTTTTCATAAATTTTAAACACTTTTTTTTTAGGAACTGAAATGGATTTTGTTGAAGATAAACTGTCAGCGGAGTTTGTTTTTAATAATCCGAACATCAAAGGAACATGTGGTTGTGGAGAATCATTCAGCATATAAAAAATGTTTTAAAAATTATCTCAAATATAGCTTTTGCGAAGCTTTCATAAATAAATGTTATAGCTCTTTTAGGATCTGGTTGAGTGTAGAATAATGTTTGGGAGGGTGCTAATTGTTGGAAATTGTATGTATGTATGTATTATCTTCATTATATAGGCAGCTGGTATATAGTTGCACGAAGCTTGTAAAACCATGCCTGTTCATGTTAAATTTGTAGTAACAGAACCTTAGTTTCCCTCAGTGGCTATGTTTTTAAAACTTAAAGTTGTATATAGATGTCTCAATACTTGTACTATAATATTGTAGTGTTATTTTATTTGTATAGGTAGTTATAGTTTTTATGTTAAGTTTTATTTTCATTAAAGCTGATATTTTTTGACAGATCAAAAATGTTTTTTTTTTTTATAATGATGACCTATTACTGTCTCAATCTCTTAGTGCTTATTCATATGTAACACATTTACTACACAAGAGCAACAAAATGAAAACAAGCAGTTGTTACAAGTATAATTATATTGTCGCAAATCCTCATGGCTGTGTTGTGCCAAATGGAACATGCTTTAAGACCAAAGACGGGATAAGCGCATCATCAAAAAATTATTTAAATTCAATTTTTTATTCAATTCAAACAAAAAACCCGTTTATTTTCTATAAAAATAAACACATTGGAGAAACTAATATCTGTAGCGACTACATTTTTTTGAAACTTATATTGTCAAATTAAATACAAAATTGAAAGTCATGAATCACGCGTCTTTCGATTTTGTATGGGGCCGAAGCGGAAAGTCTCATGAAATGAAGGTGGCAAGGAATCAGTTAAGAGTTATACTTGAAGACATTTTTTTTGTTTGTTGACAGCCAGAGTATCCAACTTAAGATCCTTTAAGTAAAAGACAGCAACATTTAATATTCCTGTTGTAAAGCAGAAATATACCAGTGGTGGATTAAAAATAGTTTTATTCATGAATAAGCAAAGTAAGAAGTGTGAATAAAGGTCTTCAATAGTACTTTATTATATAATGAATGAAATAGTTTAAGGACAAAAAAATAAATAGTCTCTCAGCTTTATTTTCTTATCTACATTACATAATTATTATACAACAGAAAAATCTACTTTTTCTTAAGATATTTCAAATATTTCTTAGCATTATAATTATCTTCAACAGATTCCACAATCTTCAGTTTCCTCTTGGGTTTCCTCTTGTCCAATCTCAATTTTCTTTCATCTTCAGATAATTGTGAAAGGTCCAAAGGTAACTGTAACATAAAAGTAAAGTTGTGTAAAGTGTAAAGTTTTTTCTGTAGAAATTTCGAAAGCTAATATTTATTTCCGAAGGTTCAGTAATGAGGAACACAGTACATAATAATTTCCTCCTTGTTTTGTACTTATAATTTTTATACCTATATCAATCATTATCGAAGATTAATTATTAATCGAAGAATAATTAAATACCTTTACTATTTTCCTAGGTTCGTGATATCTGATATTAATTGAAGATCCATTTGGTAATACTATTCTTGTGGGATACATTCTAGCGTAGACTGCTCGATGGATTTTTGTCACACTAGCAATATTATTATTTAAATTTCTGCTAAATATAAGTCCAACTAAGCTATTGCACTTTAAAATGTGCTTAAAATCCATTTTTTTTATAAATAATTTATAATACTTCTATTGAAATCTATTTTAACCTCAAATTAAATCAAAAACTTCAATTCGAAATAAATTTAATGTCTCCGTGACAGTGACAACTGAGAGTAGTGTTACCAACTTCTAGAAACAAACAGGAAAATTAAGATAATATTCATAAAAGGGCGTCCATACGTTATTATTTAGTAAGCCGATTGTTTAGCAATTTGCGTCCACACCATAAAGGTTTCCGATATATTATGTACATTTTTTCAAATAATTTTATTGATGTATATGTATTATTCAAAATCCCATTACATGTATTATTCAAAATATAATACTCTACTCAATTAACACTTTATACTGGCAATATTCGATATCGCTGTGGGCGTCAAAACAATCTGGCAAGGGAAGATGAGATAATCCACCGCACCTTTTCTCAAATTTATTGAATCAGTAGCGGTAAGTGTACAACAAAACATCAACAATGGGTTGTACACAAAGTGAAATATCTCCTCAAAATGAAACTCCACGTAAAGGTTGTACTGATGTTTTGTGGTTGATCATCTATATAGTATTTTGGATCTTGATGGTACGTATTTGTGTTTTTATAAACAAAATATATAATTATGTCTTGTGTTTTGTATAAAAAAATGTATAACTTTTTATTTCTTGCTTTTAATTTAAGTTTTGTTCTTAGATAATTGTTGCTGCGATATCATTTGTATATGGAAATCCTCTGAGACTAATAAATGGATACGATTCGTTCGGGAATACGTGCGGAGTGAAAACTAATCAAAAACTTATTAACTTCCCACTGGCCGGCATCAGTACCGTGGATAAGAGTTATCTCTTCTTCATGGACGTTAAAGAGCTTCGTCGTTCACTTAAAATATGTGTGAAACAATGTCCAAATAAAAACATGGAATCTCTATCTGATATACAAAATTTTTATCGAGAGACTGGATCGAATCTTTGTAGATATGACATCAATCCGAATAACATAACAAATACAAAGGACCTCCACAATTTTATTGGTCCGTGCCCTACTCTTCCTGTACATGATAGCTTCCCTCTTCTGAACCGGTGCTTCCCCAAGAAAGCCAAGGATCTCGCTCAGAAAGTATTTACAGATTTCTATGACTTGTTGAATAGTTGGGATACTATAGAGCAGATGCTGTCCGATATATATTCATCTTGGAAAGAAATTATTATATGTGTCATTATAGCTTTTAGTGAGTATATACTATGTAACTTTATTATTACTGTATTTATTAATCACATGAATAATTTCTACGTTATTTTTAAGAAGGAACAAATTATTGTGCAGTCCATATGGTGGTAAGTGGTCATTGCCACCCATTACCTGTGATTAACCCATAATAACCAGTCTTTTTACTCTTGAACTGAGTTGGAACACCTCGGATAAGTATGTCCCCCTTACTATAACTTTAAAACCAAAACATTAAGACATTGTTGCTTCACCTAAGTTCAAATTTAAATGCCTCACTTATACATATCTCTATTATCAGAAAGAAACGGCACTTATTTCTGTTACTATTATGTCACAATAGGTATGAAGATGAGGCTGGTTCCTCAGGAGTTGGTCCATGAATACTTTATTCTGTATAGCCCAGTTTTTCACATGTTGCACATACATAAAGTTCACAACGTTTGGGATTAAGACAATGTGATATTTGTGATTTATTGCACAAATATAAACTCATGAATCATAATCATACTCTCATCTTCATTTCATAATCTCTTGCTTTCAGTTTGTTCCCTGATAATGGTGTCTATTTTGCATTTGCTGGCTAGCCTAGTATCTTGGATATTCATGATAATTGTATCAATTGCCAGCATTGCTGGTACTGCTCTGTTATGGTATACATACCATGAATTGAGGACTAAGCAGAGGAGCTTCTCAGATACAGTTTTTTTGGCCGTATGTATATCTTAATACTTGAAAGTATTTTTGTATAGTTGTCTATTTTAAGTACATGTAGTATACAAATATAAATTTTTATTGATGTTACTAGTATTACTAACGTAAAAGTTGATGCAGATTGATGAATGTATATTAACTCTATTCAAAAACTGCAGATCTGATTTGAATGGAATTTGAGATGTTGATAGTCTGTGATTAATTATGCTCATAAAGTATGCCTCAATGCATGCCATGGTGTGCACAAAGTAATTAGAGATGGAGCAATTCGCATAATCTAGCCTTTTTTAATTCATTTGTTTGATTTTATTACAGGAATCTCTGAAAAATGAAAAAGCATTTTTGTGGTACTCAATTATTGCTACAATTATAACTGTAAGTACTTAAAGTAACATGTATGTTGTAACTCTTTTGATGTAATTATGTGTTTAATTAAGTTATAACAAATTACAGTTAATTTTTCTGAGAGTAAGTGTTTATCATCTCTTGCTGATGATGTACATGTTCTTACAAAATTGCTTATACGAATTATCAATATTATTAATAAGCCAACAATACATATACAAATTATAAATAATATTATGATAAAAATGTTTATTAAATAAAAATGTTTATATATACCAAAGTCAATTAAATTGCATGATAATAGTGAAGTAAGTTTGTTCTATGCTTCCAATTTTAATTACTTTTTAATGTAGTGATTATGATTGTAAAATTATGTAAAATATATTTCAGGTAATCCTACTTCTATTAGTTTGGGTGATGCGTTCAAGAGTATCATTCCTGGCAGCTTTATTTAAAGAAACTGCCCATTGTCTGGGATCCATTCCAGCTCTCTTCCTACAACCTATTATTACATTTCTCTTCCTGATATTATTCTTCACATTTTGGTCATTTGTGGTGGTAAGAATTCATGTATTTATAAAGACAATAAATTAAATATTTAAAAGCAAACTAAAACTAAGCGTTTTAGAAAATTATAACACTATATCTTAATAATTGATGACATAAGACAGATCAGCGTGGTAGACTAGGTAAATTGTTTTTGGAAGTCTGGGGAATTGCCAATCTTTTGGGCACTAGACACTAATTAATTTAAAAAAGGGGCGATACACAGTAAAAGTTCGAGAACCACTTGCTTGTATAATAACACTTATGCTTATATTTTCACTGCATTATTACCTTGATTGTATAATGTTTTAGGTCTGTCTAGCCACTGCCAACTATCCAGGGATACCATATAAAACCAACTTCTTCATCAACGGTACACCTTTGCCTGACCACTTGGATAATGCTGCAGTCAATGCCCAAAATTTCAACAAAAGTGCCAGTTTTAAAAGTAAGTTTCAGAGTGTTTAATTTTATTTCATTAGTTCTGTATTGACTTACTATTTTTATATGATTTGCTTATGGTTTATGTATATATATTAATTTTATAATGCATTATTTAGTACTAGTATATTTAAGTTAAAAAAGTTAACTTGCGTGAAATTATGTGGAGATTGACAGGTTAAGAAATATACTGATACTAAATATATAATGTAGATTAGCATAATTATGATCTTAATAAGGTGATAGTATTCAGTATTATAAATTCCACCAGCTCTAGAAACTTTGTCATGGTTCATTTTAAAGATGGTTTGTTTTATGGTTTTTTTTAAATAAAACCAGCTGGTGTACTGTTATTATAAAAACGGTTTAAACTTTCTTATTTGAAATGTGACAAAAATAATTGTGAACATTTGCTTTTCTTCTAGCTACTGTTGTTCCTTTTTATTTGCGTTATTTTTATTTCTCAATTATAAATGTTTATTGACCTAGGCTATGTCCTAGATCCCATAGAGTTCAATCCAATGTGGGTAAAGAGCATGTGGTGGATGTGCCTTATTTGCTTGGTGTGGGGCAGTGAATTCATCCTCGGGTGCCAGCAGATGACCATCGCAGGGGCTGTCTCGCATTGGTATTTCAGGTATGTTTTTTTACCTATATTCTATGTCTATGTTATAAAATCTATCTATACAGGCAGAGTCAGAACATTTCAGTTTTTAGTTATACACAACCAGAAATTGTTGTTATAATAAGGATATTCCTAATTAACATTAGTTTTGAGGAACCTAATCAATAAGTTTAGAAGTAAAAGTTAGTGATTCTTTCATGTATTTTATTTTACATAGCATGATAATGCTTTTTGATAAGCAGAAAAGCATTTGACTTCAATTTGATGCCTAATGATTTATACGCAATATAATTCTTCATAAGTATCCAATTTCTTATGTATAAATGAAGTCTCAACTAAATACAGTTGCGTTTTTATATTTTTCAAAATTACTGCCTAAGAATGCCTCGGGCATTTGTTTAGTAAGTTCTTTACCATTTGTATTGACAATGAACCGTTATTTAAGTAAAAACATATTTTTTGTGTTAACGTTGGACTTAGAAGTCAATGGACTGCATATAGTACAAAAAATCTGCAAAAACAATCAAGATCTAGATCAATCCAACTGCTTCATCCTACTGAAATGTCAACAACTAAAAATAAAAATTACGTGTAACTTAAACCAAAACTGACATTTCATTACTTATTACAGAACTAAAATAGAAATGAACAGAGTGAATCAACTAATGACAGTCATTTTATAAGGTAACATGACTCACCGTTCTGTTTGTAAGCTATGTATTGTTTTGTGGAGCAAGGACTACAATGTAGGCGATTCTTAGAATGTACATTTTTATTATTGTTGGTAGTTTAAACATTATTAACTTAAAATAACATGTATCTTGTTTATTTCTTCATAATTAAACAATATTTTTGTAGCTAACATAAGAACGATTTTGAGAAATGTATGTAAAACAAAACAATATAGAATGTACTAACAGATAGTTGTACCATGTAATGTATTTACCTTCTATTTAGTGAATAACTAAACAGTAACAATTTGTTTATCTAACCATCTTATCATCTTAGCTCACAATTATAAGATATTACTTATTAGTCGCCACAAACTATGTTTGGTCGATTAATGTAACCGAATTATTATTCTAGTAAACATTAAATAACACAACCAATGTTTATATAAAAATAATGATCATACACATATTTATTTATAGTTAAAGTTGAAGGCTGACTTAAGAAAATAATGACTAACTACCAACCAAGTTATTCATCAATCCACTTTGGATTATGTTTGTCTTGATTATACATCAAATTTGCCTTAATAATATAAAAAATGATAAAATCCGAGTAGCGCAACGGTCCGATACGCTGAGATTCCGGGTTCAATCCCCGGTAAGGCAGCCATTTAATTGATAAATTTACACTTTCTGGGTCTGGGTGTTCGATTAATTTTCTGTGTGTTATTGGCATTCACTGCCAATCCGAATGTGAAGCTATAAGTGTAGAAAGCGTTATTTACAGATATATTCAATACCTAGAATAATATAATAAAGCAGAGAACATTATTAAAATAAAATATAAAGTGTTTTTTTATGGTTTTCATATGTTTTCAGGGGCCCACATGCAAACTCCTCGCCAGTGTTGTATTCGATCGGGAAGCTCTTGAAATATCACCTGGGTTCTGTCGCAAAAGGTTCTTTCCTAATAACGCTGTTTAAAATCCCGAGGTTGATTCTTACGTATCTGCATGCTAAGTAAGTATATTGCCTTCGTGCTCATTAGAAATCTATTGCAAACATGTGCCTATGTCAATATGTACCTACTTTAATTGAGTAAACTGGTTTTTAAGAATTTTTAACTGGTAACCTAAATAAATATATTTTTGATATAGGTACACATTTGTATATCCGAATTTAAATCATTAACTGAATGTTAATATAATGTGTTAAAACATCGGTATCGCATTTTTTCAATCACATTGAAAATAATGGTAATGCCAACACATTCAAACAATTATCACTGGTTATCTATTGTCCAGTTTCCGTTTTCTATTATTTCCTTTCGTGATTATAGATTATGTTCCATTTGTTGTTTCCCTGGGATTGTTAAAGCGGGTAACGCATGTTAAATTTAAGGGGTACGCGAGACAACGGTTACTTAGATAACTGACATTCAACAATTGAAATCAAAGTTGCTACTTGAACAAGCGCAAATATCTTATTAATTAACAACATACACATCTATGGGTAATACTGTGATTATTACTTTAATTCCTTATTATTTTACTTTACCTGCAGTTATTTTTTTAAAGGGATTTTCTGTTGTAGGGGTATGTGGACATATACATTTGAGAAACACTGTTGCATCCTAATTAACATTATCTATTTCACATTTTATCTCACTTAAGTGGATAATTTGTGTCATATTTTACCAGAATTTTATTTCATGTATTATCTGTACATTTTTATAAACACGAAATTAAATTTAATACTATTAATTATTTTGCTTTTATCCAGATTGTCTTCGAGAGCTGAGAAGGGCTCGGAATGCGCTAAGTGTGCTCTTAAGTGTGGTATTTGCTGCTTCTACTGTCTCGAGAAATTCATCCGATACTTAAACCATAATGCATATACCATCATCACCATCGAAAGATGCCACTTTTGCAAGGCAGCTGGAAAGGTATGCTTTAATTGTGTCACAATATTACCTTTTTTTTATAAATATGAAGTAGCAAACCAGCAAGCAGCCCACCTGATGGTAAGTGGTTACTGCCGCCCATGGACATTTGTAAGCAACTTGATATAGAACAGGGGTTCTATATGA
>DWNE01006026.1:0-13428 GCA_018249875.1 Cecropterus toxeus | reverse complement strand
CAACTTTCGATGTATCAAACATAAAAAAAAATACAGACGAATTGAGTACCTCCTCCTTTTGGAAGTCGGTTAAAAATGAAAAGTAAAAATAAAAACAATAACAAATACAGGGCATTTTTCAAAGTTATTTCGATGCCTTATTCAAGATAAATAATAGAACTCGATGTTATTTCGTGACATGCAAATATAATTTGTATTTATTTAATTGTGCGATAATAGGTTCACATATTCACAGGAGTGTCATAAATTAAAATGGATATGCCTAGTCCCACCCAACCGCATCGCGGCTAGATTTAAACTTTCGGTAAATAAAACGGTTTAGTTTGGAACATGTCATCAAAACTGAACGGCTACTTATCCAGTAAAGCGTAAAGAGGGATAGGGTATACACAAGAGTATAATATAGTTTAATGGACATGCGACGTCGGTCCCGGCAGGACATGTCACGAGCTTGATTTATGGAGTCCACTTAGTCGCACGTCATATGTTACCACTTCCGTTATCGGAAATGATTTGAATGGAATATAATTCAAACGGAGTAATTAACATCCATCATGGGAATTTACACGGATCTACATCATATTGTTCTTTCCCTCTCTGTTCGTGGATGTTGTAAGAGGCGCTGGGACATAATTGGTCTTTGGGAGATGGAAATTCCAACTCCCATTGGAGGAGGTCGATATCTGACAGGGAAAAACAAAAAGCTAATGGATAGATAGGAAATTAACAGCAATATTTGAATCAAAACAGTAAGAAAAACAAATAATTATTTTATTAAAATAAATATAAAAATATTTTAAAATAATTCCAATTAAAACATTATAATAGCCATTACATAATATACATATATTGCTGTTACAAACAAAGTTCTGTTCTCTTAATAACTTCGTATATCCTCGCCTTTCAGTCAAATAGCTGGGTAAAAAATATTATATATGCGCATATTTTGCATAGTGGTGCTATGCAAAATATGCGTTAATATCCTTCCATTATCATGCATTGACAATTGAAGTTTTAATGTAATAATTATTTCATTCAACCAATAGAACCAAATAACATGAGAAGATAGACTAATTATTCGTTAAGTAATATTATATCAAGATGCATTGTGTTCTTAGTAAACCTAATATGAAACCAATTCCAACAAAGTGCTTGCCACTTGCCCGGCAAAGGAGAGTTCGTAACGTTATGATCGAAGCTCGATGCCTTGGGATTTTGATATTTGCTTATAAATATTTTAGGGGAAATATTCAGTTATGAAAACAGTTACAGATTTTTTTTGTATTTTTATACAATAAGTTTGAAGTAGCAAACAAGCATGTAATCCATCTGTTAGTGAGTGGTTACTGCCGCTCATGGTCATCTAAGCAACCTCATGTAGAACAGGGCTTTAATCTGAAGTCACCGTTGCCACTTCCAAGGACTAAAATGATCGCCTCATAATTAGTAGTAAGCTTGTTACTACAATCTTTCACCGAAACTCAAGAACTGCTTCACGTTGTAAATAAGTATGACGGTGGTACCTCTCTGGAGGAAGTATGCTGATTCTACCACCTGGTAAAAATACTTTAAGGTTCATTGTATTCCTGTTAAGTCCCAAATATGAAACCAATTTCGACGAAGTGGTGGCCACTTGCCCGGCAAAGCTAGCGCCATTGACGATTCGAATACACGAGATTCAGTAAAGTTGCGATCGAAACTCTATGACTTGAGATTTTGATATTTTCTTCAAATGTCTTTACTTAGGCCAGAAAAGAGTAACAAAAGCTTTAGTGAAGTGAATCTAGTACTGTAAATTACGAGTTGAGAACATATTCTACCGAGGACGATAGCAGCACGATAGAGCACGAAGCAGCAGCTTGTCTTGGGTAATTTTTTGTCATGTAATGCACATTGTCTTAGCTAATTTTTTGGCATGGTTCTTAAGTAATTGAAGGAATTATATAACCGCGTTTAAACATTACATACCCGTTTATATGTATAACAAGTTAAGTGCTACTTGCTACTAGATTCATACTCAAAAACAGCGCTACGGAATAAATTACAGTTCACATAAAAATATTTTACGCGCACCATAACGCGAAGCAAGTATTATATTGTAGTAAATCCTGATGGAACTCAATACTCAGGCTTTTATATTCAGTTGCAAATAAAATCGTAAATTCTGAGGCTGTTCTATAGTTAAAACATTGCATTGATTTTGAATAGACGTATCTGGTACGAAGGGGACTTGAAAAACGATGAACCCATTTTTGTTTTTATTAAAAATGATTTTTTAACGAGCCACTTTTAATTTCAACAGTTTTTGTAAACAAATGTCCGAATGAAAATTTATACGCGAAATCCCATTAGGGTAGCCGTCTGTAGAGGAATTAAAACGTAATATGTCGGGCTCAAAATAATAAATTAGTTCAGTGAACAATAGAGACTATTATGTAGTTTATTACACCTAACCCGTAGGCCACAGAACATTCATTTCGAGCGTCATTCGCTTGATATTTCAAGTGTAAGCGCTAAGCGTTTACAACAAATACATGTAGTCGATCTTACAAGGCCACGAAATTTTGCTGGAATATGCTTAGCGCTGACGCTTGCAGCTATTGTTTGATTGCCGTCTGTTAAAGTTTTTATTTTTGGTGTAATACTTCACATATTGAATTTTAATAAGAAGTTAGTAGTTGTTAAATTGAATTTGTATAAAAGCTTTTTAGGGTTTCGTACCCAAAGAGCAAGAACGGGATCCTATTACTAAGACTGCTGTAAATCTGTCCGATTGTTCGTTTGTCTGTCACCAGGCTGTTTATCATGGACCGTGATAGCTACACAATTTAAATTTCCACATTGATATATTTCTGTAGCCGCTAAAATAACAAATACAGGATAAAATAAATATTAAATTGGATTTAATTCTTCACAGAAAAAGGTACGGAACCCTTCGTGCGCGAAACCAACACGCACTTGGCCGATTTTTTTTCAATATGTGTCGAGTGTATAATTATAGTCCATTAAAAATATAAAAACCTGTAAAATGTGATAAAGTATTTTATAATTTGTCAGCATTTTTTAAATTTCAATTTCATTCAGTAGGTATTCATGTTTTTGTATGTTTGTATTATCATATTCCATAATGTACACATTCATCAAAATAATTCTGTGATGCATTTCTTATACTTTGAACTTACTAGAAAACCATGAACATCGGCTTTCAGTTTCCGACTCCCCTCGCTGGTTACTTCTACCCTTGTTTTATAAATCGTTGAAACCTGTTCTAAGATTACCTATCATATCTAAGACGGAGTAAATTTAATGAGGAAGTGCTTTCAGGTCAGTCTATAGCCGGTTTCAATTTGCATATTATCAGGGCGCGGACAGAAGGTCGCGCGACAGCGAGGGCGAATTATCATAAGAATGGATCAACAAAGTGAACGTTTTGTTAAGAATTCCTCCAGGTTCCATTGTTTCACGTAAAATTATCAAAGTAATTTTTCCACTTAACGTGCATATTTGCTGCGAGAACAATAAAAAATGAACTTACTTTTAGACGTGATAACGTCTGATAAATCGATCAGCTGCACGCACGAAAAAGTGTCACGTTCCGCCTGAGCCGATGCATGCAAGCGGGACCACGGAAAAATATTTGAATTAAATGAATGTTAATTTATCGAAAAATTGTAATTTTCAATTAACTCCTTCTTTGTATTGTACAAAATTATGATAATTCAGTGGTAATAATTCAATTCAATTTTTATGTATAAGTATGCAATTTTCTTATCAATGTTTTTTTATCACGTAATTACGTAAAACTATCGCCCGTAAACCGATTTTACGGACAACCACATTTTTTAATTACCTATTCTTTTTACATGCAAAATAAGAATTATCAATATGTATCGCAATGTCAACGTAGGTTGGTAAACTAGATAAAAGTTGTGTCTAATGCATTAAAGCTACAATTATTTGTGGTTTAAATGCGGAGGCACCGCCGCCCCACCTATTTCTAACTTATGACAGCAGTATTAATACAGTCTGCTACTTTTATTAGTAAAAGTGACGTACCCATCCGAGTCATTCCAATTTAGTCCTCATAAAAAGCAACGCATCTTCATCCAACCTCAGGTACAGCTGATATAATTTGGGATTGATTACAATTGTCTTTGGGCGGCAGTAACCACAAAAGGACTACGCACTTATTTGATACTTCATGTTATAAAGAGGTGTATTGAATAATATATTATTTGGACGACCCGCGTGGCGGAGCGGTCACCATACCGGTAAGACACGCAGTGGGTCCTGGGTTCGATCCCCAGCCAGACAAAGTGTGAATGATGAGTTTATATTTCTGTTTTGGGTCTGGGTTTTTTGTATTTGTTTTAGTGTGTCCATGGTACCCACGACACAGGAGAAAATCCTACTGCGGGGCTATGAGCGTAGAAAGTTACGTTTATATTTTTAGTTTGTTTTCTTACTTGTGGGTTGGTAGGTCAAACTTCAAGGATTCTACGATTTCAAATAAAAGCATCGCGTCGCCACCGTTCATTATAAGGCTTCTTTGTCACAGTGTCACGGGGCAGCTAAGGTTTATTGTTGCATGATTTCAGGCAGTTTCCTGCGCGCTGAAATTTAGGGTCTATAAAATTGATGAACAGGCTTTTAATAGTTGGTAGGTACTTTCTTAGTAATAGTGATCTTGATGAGAAAAGGAAAATATTTAAAATTGTGTTGTTCGTTCGTCTTTGATAGTGTGGCATAAAGTGGGAATAATAGAATAAACTTTGTCAGCAGTAAGAATTGTATGTATGGCTATTCTAAATAAGCGTGTGTAATAAATAAATTATTATCAACACCTTAAACGAATAAGGCTACTTTTTTGCGGAGTAACTTATATGGCTATGATTTAATTGTTCTATATCATTTAGAAAATAGTTTACAAAAGGCAAATGAATTCTACAAAGACCGAATTGGTCAGCATTGTAGGCTGTAACCTACAGATGAAAGAAAATTAGTGTTTAAGGATTTAAAAAAGGCTACTCAATTTTATAAGATTAGACTTTAAACTGAAGACTCAGTTGTCGAGCACTTTAACTAGCGGTATAAAAGGTTAATGAAGGTACTAATTAACGTTAAAAAGCCATCGCAACCTAAAGGGTTCGTCCAAGGCGCTACCGCCATGCCTATTTCTAGGGCAGTTAATTTTAAGGCAGTTTATGCATTACCTTAGACTGCTGACTTAAATACCAGGTGATATTAGGCCACAGGAGTGGCAGGCCTTCAAGTAGAACCTCTGATCTGTTTAAAGTTGGTTACATATGTCTATCAGGGGCAATAGTCACCTGATTTTAACTGGACTACATAATGGTTATTAATATAAAATTTATAAAAAACGAATTTAGGCTGTCTAAAATTTGTTGTTGAGTTTCTACCCAAGAAAGTTAAAATAACCCATACAATATACCTATATCTCACTCATAATATAGCACACTTATTGCGCTTGGGAGAACCAATTTAGGAAACCTTTTATGTTGTAGGCAGAGTGTAGAATGAACAGTATTTGCAGCCGAGGTTATATGAACTCCGAGTGGTGCTGTTATTGGAAATTGCGGAGGAAGAAACAGGCTGCGTTTCTAACTTCGAGAAGCTAACATGGCGTTTTATTAAACTGATACAGCTTTTTTCGCTGCATTAATTTGCAATATATTCAGTATACTCTCTACAAATTACAGTCTGGAGTTACCTTTGTTATTAGCCTTCGTACCCGATAGCATTTAGTTAACTGCCTCCAACGGTCAAATGTTACAAATTAATTTGAAACCAGTTAACTCAAACGAATGTGCTAGAATGTTGTATATGCGTTTAGTTTGGCTGTCAATGCGTAATTCGCTTGATGGATTTATTATTCTTTTCCTTTAATTTATTTATATTTTTATATATTTAATTTTGCGTGAAAGAGTAACAAACACATATACATATATACATATTCATAAAAATTTCACATTTATAATATTAAGTAAAATTTAAAACGGCGTAGATTCCAAAATGGCGGATCAATTAATCTTTATGCACTCTAATGATACGAGTAACAAATGAATAGGTTTCAAAAAAATACGATAAGTAAAATGTTACTAACAAGCATTTTTGCAAAACTTTTAATGTATTGTTTTTTTTAATTATTATTTTTGTTTAAAACATCTTTGAGAAAAATATGTATCAAATAGTCTGCTTGTATACGGAAACTCCACTATTTCGGTTCTACACGTTATCTCAAGTAGGCTCGGATGACCCATTTAAGATCCCATTCGATTCAAATCCTTGCATAAGTGGTGACCGTTGGTGCACTAAATGAATATTTAACAGGCTCATTGTAATTGAAGAGATAGTGGTACATAAATATTATAAATATGAATGTATGCCAATACTAATAGATTTGAGAGTCTGGCTTTTGTCTAAAAAGTTCTATTGTACATAACGAATTCTAAATTTTTCATTGCTTTCCTAACAAATTTTTGAACTTCGAAATATTACTTCGAATGCCTCTAAAATATAACAAATAAATATTTAAAAGTTTTTAAATTATTTCAAATATACATTGAAATAATACTCGTACTTATTGTTGTTGTAAGCTGATGCCTTCGGAGTTAAACCACGAAGAGTTGCCACTTACGAATAAGACGTTAACAGTTTCTATTGCTTACAGTGATTTTACTTCATGTAATTTGCCATTTTTTTGGCAAGCATTTTATAACGAAAAATTTTAACATACACTTCTATTTTTTTAGATCTACGGATGTACCAGGAGGACAAACAAATACGTAGCCAGAAGTTCAACTGTGTGATATTATGATAATAATATGACAACTAGTGGACAACAAAAGGCATTCTGATAACCTTTTTATTTTCCCTTTGTGGCAGCTTCAGGGAATAGCGGTCGTACGGGTCAGTGTAACATATTAACCCTTTTATATCCCAAGTGGATTTAAGATAGTATAAAGACCGTAGGAATCTTAAGTCATAATATACAACTGTATAAAACACATTAGACTCGTGTCTTCTAGGAATGAAACTAACACAAATGACAAATGTTAAGTTCTCAAAGACGCAAAGCGATCTTTTGACCCTCGTTCAATTATTTTAAAAGCATCTTTCTTGACTGTACAAATAAATTGGACTAAATCGGTTTTGATCCTAAAGGGCGTAATTTATTGGATCCAGGAAGGACTTAGCCCCCAAAATGTAAATGCAATTACTTGAGTCCATCCGTCTTTTCAAAAATAGGAAGAACTAAGCACCCGTTCCCCAAAATGAAATACAGTATTTTTCTTATCGGAAGACTTTTGCGTCATCACATTCTTTGAAAGCCTAACTGGCTGGTAAAGGCCAAACGCCAAACGAAAGCATTAAATCCATCAGTATACTTACGAATGGAACAGTTATATAAAACAAAAGTATCAACAATTAATAAATGTTACAAAATATAATGTAAATAATGTTATTATAGGTAATCGATGACTATCATAAAATATACAAATGTATTGTGTAGATAGATAAATATTGAACGATAATATCACCATTAATATTTCCATTAAAACACGATATCAATAATCGCTATTACTTAAATACAAAAATACTGTTACTTACAGATATTATAGGTATTTATACTTCGATGTTAAATTGGATAATGTCACGAATGGTCAAAAATTTCAATCATCAAGTATGAAATAGAATATTTTTACTTACATGAATGTTGTTAGGTACTTACGCTGTATTGGGCTCATTTAACCCGCGTTATTTTATTTTATACAGGTAACGCTGTACGACCCTCAACCCAGTGTTAGAGGGCTTTAAATAACCTTCTGTAACTTATATTAGTCCTAATGGTAACAAGAAAATGGCTGCAAAAAAAAAACAGTTTTTTTAACCTTTTTTTATAAAAATGAAGTAGCAAACGAACATGCGATCCACCTCATGAAAAGTGGTCACTGCCGCCTATATGTAAGCTTCACACAGAACAAAGATTCTATCTAAAGCCGATCACAGATATATCCAAGAGGGCTAAAATGTTCGCCTCGTATAAGTCAACCGGCAACCACCGAAACGCAAGAATTGCTTTCCGCTAGAAATAAGCGTGGCGATGGCACCTCCTCAGTAGAAATACACTGATCCTCAGTAGAAATACACGATTGAAATAAATAATGTTAATTTAAAAGAAACTTGATATTTACGTTGACACATATCCAACAGGGTTTTAAACACAGACGTCAGTGCATTATAATCTAACACGCGTACTGAGTCGTTAATTATGAATGCAATAAATCTACTTGTAATGGACTCTTAGTTTGTTATGACCGTAATATATGCCAACAGGGCAATAACGGTATAATCTTAGAATAGCTAAAGTAAGGCTATTAATATGGTTTCTTAAAGCTAAAATTTGCATTATTTATAACAGTAAAAATGCATATATGAAGCTCCATATTTTGGATTTGTAAGTTTCTACTGTACGTTAAAATGTGTGGAATGTATTGAAAGATTTAAAGAAGAAATTAACTCAAAGAATAACAGGAATTTTTGGTTATACATCTATATCCATATCTGTACTAATGTAGAAAAATGTGTGTGTCTGTGTGTTACACAATCACGCAAAAACCACTGTTCCGATTTTTAATCATTTTTGCATTTATGAAGCTTACTTAACTGGTCAGTTTATAAGCTACTTTTGATTACGATATTTAATTTTATATCCGGAAAGTCCATATCACTTTCCATGTACCTCCAACGGTTATCGTCTAAAACCTAATTCTTTTGTCACGCGAAGAAGGGGTACAGTTACAAGAATGATTGAAACTCGGCTTCTATAAGGAGGGACCGAGATTGGAATCTCAGATTTGCACCTCGCCAATTAATTTTTATTAACGGCTATTAATGCTGTAAATAGTTTATTAACTCCGACTTGGTCAGTGCATGGACTATAGTGCTATAGTGCGACCTACGAGGCTACGAGAAGTAGCTACGCATCTGTGACTTCAGATAGAACCCTTCTATATGAAATTGCTTACAGATTTTCATGGGCGGTAGTTACCACTTACCTGCATGCTCGTTTGCTTCTTCAGTCTGATAAAAATAATACTACAAATGGGACTTCAATCTAAAATAATATAAAGGTATATAAACGAAATAAACCGTCTGGAAGACTAACGTATACAATAAAAACACTTTATATTTTAAGAGTGTTTTCATTCATCTTATAGCTATCCTCTATGTCAACAGCAATGTTCATCAAACTACAAAGGATAGTTGTTAGTGGCTTTGTTTGGGAACAACTAAAGACCGGTCGAAACCAATTGCTATCTCGGGCTTAACACATTCCGAATCGATAGCTTACTTAGCTACTGCTATTCCCGTAATAGTATTATTTGATCGTTTGTTATTCTACTACGTGTAGTATTTGGTAGGATATATTTCGGTTGGGGACTTCCCATCGCCACATCTGGCGTAAAGCAGTTGTTCAATTGGTAGGTAATTGCCGACTTATTGGAGTTTGTTACAGATGTCCATATGCGTTATTTGTTTTAATTAAAAGCTTTTATTTTATTTGCAATGTTTGTAAGTATGTTTAAGTCAAATCTTATAAGCTGAATTTAACCCCCTTCTCAGTGTCTGGTTGAGCTGAAATTTGGTACATACCTTTAGTTCTGATGATAATGAGAATAAATCTGGAAATGACAGATCCTTGATCTTAAACAATCAATAATCTGGAAATTATCGCGTCAACCTTTTATGTGATATAAAATTGTATAATGCAACAAAATTATGGGTTTGACAACTACAAAGTTTTTTTTTAAGTACATTGTAATGAAAGCTTGTTTTAATTTTTTTTATAATTATTTATTTATGATCACATAAGTATCCAAACAGTGTAATGGGTAAGATTCACATACAATCAGCATTCAGATACAGTCAGTGGATGCCACGGACTAGATTTACGGTCGGCAGTAGTCACACGTCATATATTATCAACCTATCACATTGACTCAGCAGGACGCGATATGAATATAACAACAAATTAGCGAAAATCGATGGAACATTCTCACGTCCTCGATACCAATGCACAGTTTCAAACTTGTAAAAATCAGAATTGCGTGCCTGGAATCCAATTTTTCGACTATCACTGTGCAGTAATAAAATCGTACGTTCCGCTCTATTCCTGATTTTCCGCTGGTTCAATCTCTCTATGTGGCTTAATAACGACTCGCGTTATGGTTACTTGAAATGCAAGATTTCCGAAAAAATCTTCATTATTTTGTTTTTAATAATCCTTTTCTAATAACTTGGTAATTGCGAATATCTTACGAGTATACATATGTTCTACTAAAACGTGAACTTCGTATAATGCAATATTTTTTAAATTGGAACACTTCATAAGCGATTGTATATAAATTCTAAATAAACTTTCAACACCAATTCTTTTGTAACTTTTTATATGTAATAGATATGTAAAAAAAGAAACTTTTATTATTTTCTATTTCATCATTTGCCTAAAGAAATATAGAGCGACGATCTACGTAACTACTTTTTTTACTATTTTTCAGTTATAAGTGTACCAATTTACATATTAAATAAACATTTATTGAGCAAAAATGTTCTTACCTTATATACTAGGTACTTAAGCTCTATTAGAAAATTTCTATTGTAAATTTCTCATTTCAGTTATATGTAAATCCGGTTGTCATTAAATGACAACCGGATTTACATATTACTGTAATGAGAAATTCTATAATAGCAGTACATGAGATAATTAAGTAATTTTTTTTCTGATTTGGAGCTAAAAGGTCCGTCTTTTGGTTTGTGAATCCCTCAGGAACGACCTATTTTGACGCTTGGCCAAATACGAGTCCAAATAATAAACCCGCACGTACGATTACCATGTTTCTTTATCTGTTGATTCAAATTACACGACAAACTTGTTCTATCATCATCATCTTCCTGATTTTGACAAGTTTAATTGTAACTCAGAAAGACTTAAATTGCATATAGACAACTAACGTGAGACATTATACAGTCCACTTTTGTTTAAGATTCAGGCCGCAAAACTTCATACATTGGCTGAAGGATCATTATTTTGTTTTCCAATTTCCCAGGTGATAAGTAACTTAAGATAATTTATAGTAAAATAATAAGAGTGCAGATGTGAACGTTCGTGTCTATTTTAGGAGTGCTTCAGTCTCATCGTACGTTAGTTTTTGGTAATAGTAATTAGTACACTACGAAGTATTTGTGTACCTGTACGAACGATTCGAAAGTTCTTCAGATAGAATACTGAATAAGAATATATGATGTCTATAAAAAGTACAGACAGAGAAGATAAAGGTCCCACATAAAGTAAATAACATACTATATGAGATCCTCACTAAATTGTCAAAGTTACTTACAATAAGACACCACAAAGTCAACATAATAATTTCGATTTCAATAATAAGTTCAATCCAATATTGAATTTTGAACCCTTGTCAACGAACAATATTGGCTATTCCTGAAGTGACTTAAATAATGACTTATCTTAGATTATATATAATATAGGTTTCTTTTCGAGCATACATATGTATGTATGTTTGTATGTATGTCAATTTCTTTGGCAAGCTCTACATCCAAACGGCTTCGTGTAACTTGACGTGTGGCATATCATTAGAATGGTCTCAGTTTGTATAGTGACATAAGCTATATAATTTTAAAAATGGCGTCTGGAAATAGAGAAAAAAATGGGCGTGATGATTTTTTTCACTATTACGACAATATGGGTATCAAATGAAAGCTAGTAAATAGGCCAATCTAAAAATATGTATTATACTACTTTAACCCGACTATCTTGACATGAACAAAAAAAATATATGAACAAAAATTTCGTTTTAAGCAGTCGGGTTTATTGTTTCGATGTATTTAACGACGTTACTAGTAAAATTTAGAAGAAATTTAGAAGTACCAACTATACATACAACCTACCTTAAATGGCTTCCCATGGACATATTTTAAACCCCAGATAAATATATACATAGAGTCTTATCTGAGATTGGAATTGGGGAAGCGCTGATACCCTCACAGACTAAGTTAGAACGCCTCGGGCAACTATATCTACCATACCACCATTTTCTACCCGGAATCCAGCTCTAAGCCCTTAAAGTATAACAAGGAAGAATATCATTGGTGTTATAGTCTTCAGGCGTTACTACAAAAGTTTGCCATAGATGTGTTGCTACTTTGGCCAACTTTTAATTTAACTCAAAATAGGGAAATGATGCTTGTTATCACTGCATTGGTCCACAAATCTACGTATTGGACTGAATATAAACAAACGATATTTTGTAGAGCCCAATTGACCCCAAATATTGGGTTTGGGTTAAACGAATAACGGCATTAAGGAGAAAATATTGTTATCGGACCAATATATATAATGCAGGCAGGAAGGTCTGAAGTGTGTATTTGATTCTAAATTAATATTTGGCTTATAAAGGATATTGGAAGTTAGATACAATCTGATTTGTTGCACGTAGAGGAACTTTGTTCGGTATTAGTGATTGAGATTCAAAACGTAAACATTATTATAAACATTATTAAATTCGATATACTTATATATGTTTATTGATGAATAAAATTTATTACTTAAGTATAAGTTATTCTTAAAATTATTTTCTCATTTTGCGTAAAATATTTTTCAATACAGACATGTTATTCAGCGGAAATATAAGTAGATATAGAATTTACAATATTGTAAAAAAAGCAATTGTAAAAAAAGTCGACCATCTAAAATAATCACGACAAGAACATAATATAAAGAATAATATAGTAGATCTGAATATTTATCTGATTACATCCAGATCTGAAGCCCTTTAGGACGCAGACCAATATCATAAACATGGCGCTATGTAGGTCATTATGAACAAAAGATTACCATGAACTATTTTCATCAATGTTAATTATGCTATCGATTTTTACTTTCAAACATAGACTAAAAACTTTTCCATTGTTATGTTAAACTAAAACTAAAACAAAACACTCTATAGATATTAAAAATTTACCTCAGACGTATCTTTCTCAATTTGTACGAAAACTTTATAATATAGTCTTGTACATTAACAAGCTATGTTTCGGGGAAGTTAGCCGCAAACCACCTAATTATCTCGGCTGAGAGAATTGACCCGTACATAATTATGTGCGATGGAATGGTATAAATTACAATACTTATCTATATACAAGGAAGATAGATTGTTAAATAAATAAAAGAATTAAAACTAAACGTTTCATCATACGTACATTATAATGTAATAATATAATACATATTATATAATGGGATAGAATAAGTTAGGTAATAAGTCTGTAATACATTTGAATAAACATATAATTTTTTTTTTTTACACATAACATTAATTTTAATTAAAACTT